>JAJOOD010010890.1:0-35965 GCA_029582525.1 Solanum tacnaense
CAATGTAAAACTAAAGAAGAAATATTCAATATTATTGTCATTCTTAGTGTTGAATTGATTTTCTTTTTGCATTAGTATTAATTTGATTTTGATTTAAGTTTTATTATAATTATCAACATCTATGAACTATAACCTTTATTGGACCATTCCAAATTCTATGTTTTAAACTTGAAATAATATATTAAAAGATAAAAACTATGAAATAGTATAAGAAATATTTTAAAATTATATTAAAGATAATATTTTTATGTATAAAATAAAAATTTAAAATTACATATATCATGTCGGGTTGTATTGGTCTTGGGTTGATTTTTTTTAGTTAAAACCAAACCAACCCAAATATAGTCGAGTTTTTTTTTCCAATACCAAACCAAGTCAAACCAAGTCAAACCAAGTCACTAATCGGGTTTTTTTTCCGGTTTGACTCAATTTGCGGTTTGATTCGATTTTTAATTCGATTTTGTACACCCCTAAATAGGACTATAGGTGAAATATGTGATAAAAATAACAATACAAGTTGATTCATTAGCTCTAAACATGTACAACAATGATAACAAAATTTGTATACAAATAACCTCTCTAGACTATGAATGAAAGCATGTTACATATATTTAACGTGAGTTATAAACTAATGTACTCTCGATTCATCGAGACAATATAAACATATTTACATTGCCGGTCTATATAACTTAAATTCATTTAATATTTACGTACCTACTTCGTACACCAATCCTGTGAAGGATGAGCAACCGGGTCCTCCCGATATCCATAGCAAGATCGGATCTTTCTTCGGGTCGGATTCTGATTGAACAAAGTAATAGAATAGTTGCACTTCCTCAGATTTGGCAACTCCAATGTATCTGAAATTTTCAAAATACATCACTTCAATAACAATAAATTTGACTAGTCTTATCATCACACTAAGCGTAAATAAATTCACTAGTAAATATAAGAACTATGTTCATATAAACTGGTCAAACTAGTTTAAAATTATTTTTTGACTTATTACACGTTTGATAAACATATTGCTTATAAATCAAAATCAGTCAAAAGTTATATCTCTTTAGCTTAGAAGCTCTTTGATATATTGATGATACATAAAATAGAAATAATTATAGAGAAATTAAAGAGAAGAAAATTACCCAGTCTCAAGATAAAAAGGAAGAGGTCCATCAAAACCAGGAAGATATTCAACAATTGAGCTATTCTGAGGAACACTTTGTACATGTACAAACAAAGTAGCAACAAAAAGAAGATAAAACATTGTTGATGAAATAATAATAGATAAGGTCCTGATATATATATATATATATAAAAAAGTTGGGAATGGGGATACAGGTCATGGTCGACATGTCTGTCTGACAACTATACATACCGTTTTAATTTGTTTGTCTTATTTTTTATTTTTTATATATTTAAAAATTGTGTAACAAATACTATAAATCATGATAATTGACAACTTTAAATATTTTTTTAAAAGGTAACATGTATTATTTAATTTGAAAACTACATAAAAATTTTTGTAAGTCTCAATAATTAACAACATTTGTTTGATTCTTGAAATTATATCTATGCTACATACATTGGGACAAGAGAAGTAACATATTATTATTTATAGATTACGTAAAAAGTACTATAAATTACAATCATTAACAACTTTAAATATTTACAAATCATATTAAATTTAATTGACTCTCTAAATTCTATCTATATAATGAGATAAGAAAATAACAACTTGTGTCTAGTATTAGATATAGAGTTCGTATCAGTACCAATCCAATTCATGTTATTCTTTTGTCAATGTATATAACATAGATCAAATTTGGAGAGTCATTCGATTTTTTTATATATTTTAGAAATATTTTAGATTGTTAATTATTACTATAATTTATAATATCTTTTAAATATAATTTTCAAATAACCCGTAGCATAGATAAAAATTTAAAAGTCAACAATATGTTTTATATGCCTTTCAAATATTTCAAAGTGTTAAATTACAATTTATAATACTTTTATGTTAATTTTTAATGTTCTCACTATTCACTTTTACTTGTCACTACTTATTCTTAAAATATATTTTCATTTTTATTTATCAACTAGAATATATATATCAAGAAAATATAACTATTTTGTTCTATGTTTTGCCTTCAGCGTTAAATGCTTATTCTCCAAATCATTTTTCAAGACCTAATACTAAACATCATTTAATAGAGATAATTTGATAAAATACCTATATCGATAATTGTTAGGTGTGTCAAGTCAAATAATGACAAATAAAAATGAATGGAGAAAGTAATATAATATTATTTCTTTTGTCCAAAAATTTCGAAAGTCAATTAAAAATTTATCTATTCTAAATTTTAAATGATCATAATTTATAATATTTTTATATATTCGATATTTTAAAATAAAATTTTAAATATTCGATGAAAAACCAAAACTTTCTTGAAGTGATTTTTGTCCTATTCTTCCACTTTAAGGTTTAAACACGTGTTACCTACTTGTCAATATGCACGCAAACATAGTCGTCAAACATAAGTCAATAGACCGACTCATAAAATAATTCTTCGAAAGCATAAATTATGGGGAAAGAGCATAATACATTAAAAAGTATTTAAATTTAATTTTAATCGATAAGTAAATACTTAATTTAACTTTCAAAATGCATAAATAAATATTTTACGTAGCTATTGGACACTCCAACTCGTATTTATTAGAAGTGTGTAAAAATCAAATAATTTTTTTTATTGATTTATTACTATTGAGTTAACAGGTTCTTTATGATTTAATAAAAATAAGTTATTGGGTTATTGATTTGGTTTTGATTTTTGAATTTTGGATTATTGATAAATTTATAGCCCATTAAGATTATAATAATTTATTATTTATGTCTACATAAATATTAATAAATATTGTCCTAGTTCTTTTATTTGTGTTGCACTTGTAAAGTTCTTTTCATGTTAGTTACTATTATTCATATTTTATGAGCATTATGTAAAATTATATTATTGTCTATCGCTGTAAATTATTGGAGAAGTCATATATTCGTTTTATGAGAATTTTCTTATTGGTTAAATCGAAAACTGAACCTTTTAACGATCAATAATCGATAAACAAAAAATCAATAAAAAATATCTTATTAATTTAATGTATTTAAAAATAAAAAACCAATAAACCAAATCAACAATACAAAAATTAAATCAAACCTACCAATACAAACACCCTAATAATGTTCACTATACCTCGTAAACACTCGGTGTTAATATAATACATAAATTTTTAAAAATCTAGATAATCATCTTGTGAGAGATAAAGAAGCTTTTCACACAAATCGTATCCCAAATTTAATAAGAGGATAATGAACTCCTTAAAAATACTTGCTAACATTTATGAATGACAACATAGGACATGCCAAATGACATTTTTGTACTTATCTCCAATAACGTTTCTAAGTGAGGAACTCCTTTAAAATTAGTATTTTATGTTTAAACGGTACATAAATAATGGAGTTTAAGAATTAAACGGAATAAGATTAAGATAAAGTATTAAAATGAAAAATGAGGATAACTTTAAAAGACTATGTATGCGTCTGATCTTTTTCTACTGAAACCTTTATCTATTAATTTATTACGGACATAATATGTTAAAAAAAATTACAAAGGTTGTTGTGCTATCCATCTTTTAAACATATGAAAGCTCTCTTCACGCTTGTACTCTGGAGCTGTGTGCCCTCCTCCCTAATTGGAAAATAAATAAATAGAACAAAACATTTGAGAAATAACTATAGAGTTTGAGAATAAAGATAATTATATATATAAAAAATGAGTTGAACAAAATTCTTACCTTTATTGTTGCGTATGTCATATGATTCGAATAAGACTTTGTGTAACTGTAAATCAAATATATAAAATTTAGAATTTCATGACAATCGTATTTGTATTGTCTTATCTAATTTAAAACTAAAACTTAAAGAACCATACCCTCCAACTTGTCCATCAACCATCCATGGACGCCAATCATCAATAATTGAATAATTTAGATACTTTATCCATGCTTGTGTCGATTGGAAAGGAACAACCATGTCATGATCACCGCTGATTATTAAAAAATAAATTGTTATTTATATACTTTATAGTAACTTCAGCTAAATCATATTATAGAATGAATTGTGAAAGTATTAGACCTGTATATAAGTGATCGATAACCTTTTGAACTAAGATTTACATGGTAAGGTAAACTATTCTTGAAAGTAATTTTGTAACTTGTATACGCAATAGTTTGCTTACATCTCGTCCATGATCTTCTAATAGTATCCTAATCAAAGAAGATCAAAAAAATCTTTTAATATATAGTTCTTAGCAATATTTACAATACATGTACAAATAAAATGAATTGAAATACCTTTCTAACATGGAGAGCTTCTTGAACTCTCGGGTCATTTGCCCAATAAGTGGCGAGCTTGTTTGTGGCGACCTACAATAAAAAAGAATATACTGTCAAATCTCGTTATAGTGATAGTGTTTATTTAAAAATTTCACGATTGTTATAAAGAGAGGCTGTTAAATACGTATACCAATATTTAACGTTTTGATTTTATTAAGTTAATATAAACAATAGAACGCAAAAAGTTAGTTTAATAATTTTGTGTACCAAGAAAAAGAAATGTATTTGTTAATCAATTTATCAAAAATTTAGAAAGAATATGAATGTTAAAAAATTCAAATATTGGTAAAGTTATGACTATAACTAATGGACATCAATCATCATTTAAATGCATTATTTTTGGGATAAATTTACTATGTGAATGACACTAATGATGATCATCATACATATTTTAATATTTATTTTTGTACATAATATATTTCTTATAAAATAGTATTACACAATATTTTAATATGCAGACTGTTTTAAAGGATAGTTTTACAAAGAATATACTGTTATAATGAATATTACTCCCGTTATAGATAGAATGTTCTTATAGAGAAGTATAATATAACATGAAAAATTGAGTTTCAATAAAAAAAAAAACCCAGAGGTACCGTTATAATGAAAAATTGTTATAACAAATGACTAGTGAAGGAACGAGTTTTGAAAACTATCAAATTATTATAATGAATGACTGTTATAACTAAGGCGTTTGAAATAGACTTACACGACTTTCTTGACAGATGAAATCCTCTTCAAGAGACCTTCTTTCATTAGACGATTGGGGTGGGTGGAAATCAGTGTCTGTTCCACATTCAGGCTCTAGTATATGCGCATTATTTGTACCACTCACAAGCTACAAAATTGTATTACAAGAATATGAATTATTATTGTATTACCTAAGTTTAAAACCAATTCGAAATGTTACAAATACAAAAAAGGAATATAACCTTACATTCTTGAACATTTTAAAGTTTTCAACACATTGTTTGTTGGTAGGGTCTATGTTTATGTAATCTCCTTTGCAAAATTCGTTCAACGACTGATACAACAAGATTCAAATTATTATTTTTGTGTTATTGTATAATGTGTTGATATGATTCAAAGTCAATATACTACGAAATAAAGAATAAACCAACCTCATAAAGTTCGTCGGATATTAGCCCCATACCATGAGAGTAAGGAATTTGGTAATTGGATTCCTCAAAAAATGTTATTGGATTTCCAAGTGAATAGCCCTTAGAGGATATTACCATTAAATTAAAACAATAATTTCTTCCATGATATATGTTCAAAATTGAACAAAAAGAAATGAATATAAAACCTTAAGATTGATTAATGGCTCTTTGCCTGCTTC
The DNA here is from genome assembly GCA_029582525.1 of Solanum tacnaense. Classification (NCBI taxonomy): domain Eukaryota; kingdom Viridiplantae; phylum Streptophyta; class Magnoliopsida; order Solanales; family Solanaceae; genus Solanum; species Solanum tacnaense. Next base: position 5,783 of record JAJOOD010010890.1, read on the forward strand.
AATTCCTGCATTTGCAAAACATAAAACACGTTGGCAAGTGAAGCTACACATTCATATTACGTACAATATTAACAAGTCCATACCATTTGATATTAGTTGAACAATAACTGGAATCGTAATGCCTGAATACGAGTCTCCAGAAACATAGAAAGGGTTCGAAATAAATTCTGGATGATTAACAAACCACTGCAAAATAAATCACGAGTTAATTCACAATGCATCTCTGTTATATACTTGTTAATGTTTTCATTTTCTCATGGTTAAGATGAATCAATGATTTCTAAAATGTGGGTGTACCACTAAAAATAAGAAGGAAAGAGTATATTAAGTGAGAACGGGTCGATAGTCCTCTAAGTAAATAACTGAACATTCAATTAAGTGCACCATTTAACTTTCTTGTAACATGGATGCCAACAAATAAAGAAAATAAAATATATTTTAAGTTCATGAATTTTAAACAATGTATAAAATATACCTTTCTTAGAAATTCATAGACGTGATCACATGCTTGTAGATCAGTACACTTGTATGCGGAAGTTGTTGCATACGAGAACCCAGTATTAACAGGCTGCTCCAAAAACAATATGCTCGCAAACTAACAAATATAAGGAATACATTATTTCATGATAATATGAAATGTGCATAAGAATATAGGTATTTCGATGAAGAAAAAACAAGAAATTTTGTGTCACCTTAGTCCATGAATATGGACTTGAAACAAGAATTGGTAGGCTGCCATTGTATGCCTTTTGGCAAAACTCCAATGGACCTATAAAAAAATTTCATGATAACTAACATGCTATCACTCGTTAAATTTATATTCTATATCTTAAATCTATTTAATATTTACCTACTTCGTATGCTAACCCCGAGAAGGATGAGCAACCGGGCCCTCCGGTTAGCCATAGCAAGAGCGGATCTTGACTCGGGTCAGATTCTGATTTAACAAAGTAATAAAATAGTTGCACTTCTTTCGATTTTCCAACTCCGATGTATCTGAGAATTTCAAAATTTATCACTTCTAAGTTAAGTTGTTACTGAATATAGAAACGTGTCATCCTTTTTGATACTAACAAAAAAGAAAAACACATCACATGAATTGAAAAAAAAAAGGAGTATATATAAGTTTTGCCAGTTATCCAACTAAATAAATGTTTATTTGTAAAATCAATATATATACAATCTGTTAACTCAAACGAGTTCTAAGGCTTTTAAAACCTTATGATCTCAGACATATCATAACATTTATGTGGTTACAAGACTCTTGAACATGATACATGAAAAAAAAACATAAATTATATATACTAGTACTCAAGAAATTAAGAGCTAAAAACTCCACATTAATAAGAAATTAAATAGAAGAAAATATATGAAGTTAATTACCCCGTCTGGAGATAAAAAGGAAGAGGGCCATCAAAACCAGGAAGAAATTCAACAATTGAGCTATTTTGAGGAACACTTTGTACATGTAGAAATAAAGTAACAAGAAAAAGAAGATGAAACATTGTTGAATATGAATAATAATAGATTTAATATCATGAGGATGTTAGTTATATAATTTTTCAAAAGTTGAATTGAATTTGATTTATTTTCATTGAAAAATCTAAGTTTTATCCAAGCTTTATTTAATCAAAACGTGTTAGCTACTAAGGGCCTTGTTTAGAAATCAGATCCTAATTTCCAGGCCTACAATTATACAACATGATAATCATAAAAGAAAATATTTATTTCACACCATAAGTATAATATACTCCATGTGGCAAATTGTTTATTTTTTTACACCATAATCATAATATACTCCATGTGGTATGTTTGGTCGCATAATTAATATTTTATAATTATATAATGTATATGAAAATTGAAAGATAATCTAATCCCCAATCAGTTGTCATTGACTAAATTTAATTTAGTTTGTAAAACTAATAATACTACTTTATGATGATATTTTTGTGTTGCAATATGTTGTAGTATTTTTGTGTTCCTAGAGTTTAGGAGCTTCCAAAGGCGTATGGAGGTATAGTAATATTTTCATGGTAATTCAAAGAAGTAAATGTAACACTCCGAAAGTTGCTAAGCTAAGGTTCAAATCATTCTTCATTTGCATGTAAATTCATATCGAGTTATTCTTAAATTGTTCTTGAGATTTAAGGTCAATTCTTTAGTGTGTGGATGAATTTGAATATGAAAAGGTCACAAGAATCCCCTAACACAAAGTTGAGTTGAAAACTTCCTTACCGATTAAGTTTTGACATAAGATGCTACTTAAACTTCAAACGATCATATCTCTCAGCACATAATGAATTAGGTGGCCCATGACTAGGGGTGTACAGGCCAAACCGAACCGATGAACCAAATTAAACCGAAAAAAAACCAATTTGTGGTTTGGTTTGATTGGTTTGGCGTTGAAAAAAAAAAAATGATCACTCTTGGTCAAGTTTGGTATTAAAAGAAAAAAAGTCAAACCGAACCCAAATCAAACCGACATAATATATATATATATAAATTTATTTTATTTATAGATAAAAAATATTATTTATAATCTACTTTGTTAATATATTTTTAGTTAGTTTATAGTTTTCAATGTTTAGATATATTATTTCATATTTGAGCTTGTAAAATTTTGTAAATATTTTATTTAGTATTAAGATCAGAAGTTACAATTATATTGTTATAGTTTTTCAAATTTGAAGTTAATAATTTACTTTGTAAATATTTTGTTTGTATTTAGTTTGACTGTAACCTTTAATCTTATTAATTTAACATAATGAACGTTGATATTTCAATAAAAGTATTTTGTACTCATGTGAATTTTATCGTCCTTTTGAAGATTTCTGTTCATTTAACATTTTTAAAGTTTAGCTTATCACACAGGTAAGTGAAAATATGTTTATTCTCTTTTTCAAACACCTTATAGTTGTAAAAAACCGAAAATCCCAAAAGAAATGACTAAAACCGAAAACGAAAAACCCGACTTTGTATGGTTTGATTTAAATAGTTTAATTCTGTAAAAGCTTAATTCTACTTTAGTTTGTCTTCAACTAAGTAGTCAGCCAGGACAAGGGTTTGCTTAAAGATCAGCATTGGTTCTCGAGTGTCGGCCACGTCTAGGGTGTAGGCTTGGATTGTGACAGTAAATATGAAACTAATTAAAAATAATACAAATGATTCTTCCTTTTTTCCCAAGTGAAACCTTCATTTATTAATTCATTATAGATACGATGTTTAAAAAGATTACAAGGGTTGTTGAGCTATCCATCTTTTAAACATATGAAAGCTTTCTTTGCGTTTGTACTCCGGAGCTGTGTGTCCTCCCCCATAATTGAAAAAAAAGAAGAACAAAAACATTTGAGAAATATGAGAATATGAGCACTAGACAATTTCACTATTGAGTTTGAGAATGAAGATAATTATATATACACAAAAAAATCTTGCCTTTACTATTGCGTATGTCATATGATTTGAGAAAGACCTTGTGTAACTACAAATCAAAGAAATATAATTTAGAATTTCATGACAATCATATCGTCTTATCTAATTTAAAATTAAAAATAGAAGAACTATACCCTGTAACTTGTCCATCAATTGTCCATGGACGCCAATCATCAATGATAGAATAATTTAGATACTTTATCCATGCTTGTGTCGATTGGAAAGGAACAATTATGTCATGATCGCCACTGCTCAATCAAAAACAAATTGTTATGTATATACTATATATATAGTAACTCCAACTAAATATTATCATGGCATTAAAGTATTAAACCTGTATATAAGTGATCGATAACCTTTTGAACTAATGTTTACATGGTAAGGTATACTATTCATGAAAGTTTCTGTGTAACTTGTAGACACAATACTTTGCCTACATCTCGCCCATGGTCTTCTTATAGTTCCCTAATCAAAGAAGAACGAAAATGAATCTTTTAATATCTCGAACCATATATATATAACTCTTAGCAACATTTACTATACATGTACAAATAAAATAAATTGAAATACCTTTCTAACATGGAGAGCCTCTTGAACTCTCGGGTCATTTGCCCAATAAGTTGAAAGATTGCGTTTGGCGACCTATAATCAGAAAGTTTATACGTGTATATAATTACCCTGTATTTATCTAACTCGTCAGAAAAACATGACGTATGCTTCTTTCATACAATGAGATTGATCATTATGTGTACGAGTATTTAGAGGTGGCTCCAACATTTGAAGTTATTGAATATTCATATTTTGAAGTAACATTTGAGGGGCTTACACGACTTTCTCGACAGATGAAGTCATCGTATTTTTGAAAGATAAAATCCTCTTCAAGTGACCTTCTTTCACTAGACAATTGGCGTGGTTGGTCAGAGTCTGTTCCACAGAAAGGCTCTAGTATTTGCTCACCGTTTATACCACTCACAAGCTACAAAATTGTATTACAAGAATATTACTATTGTAGTACCTAAGTTTAAAACATTGGAAATGTTACAAATACATAAAGGAATGTAAACTTACATTCTTGAACATTTTAAGGTTTTCAACACATTGTTTGTTGGTAGGATCTACGTTTAGATAGTCGCCTTTGCAAAACTCGTTCAACGACTGATACAACAAGATTCAAATTATCATTTTTGTGTCATTGTGTTTGTATGAGACAAGGTTAATGTACTATGAAATAAGGAATGTACCAACCTCATAAAGTTCGTCGGATATTATCCCCATACCATGAAAAAAAGGAATTTGGTAATTGTCTTCCTCAGGAAATGTTACTGGATTTCCAAGTGAATAGCCCTTAAAAGATATTATCATAAAATTAAAACAATATATTATTTCGGTGCTTGATATATATTGAAATTAAATAAATTAAAGGAGATAGATAGAAAACCTTAAGGTTGATTAATGACTCCTGTCCTGCTAAAATTCATTCATTTGCATAACAAAAAACACATTGGCTAGTGATGCTACACATTCATATTATGTACAATATTAACGGGTAATGCTACACATTCCTATTATGTACTATATTAACGGTTCCTTACCATCAGATATTAGTTGAACAATAACTGGAATTGTAATGCCTGAGTATGAGTCTCCAGAAACATAGAAAGAGTTCGAAATGAATTCTGGATGATTAACAAACCACTGCAAAATAAATCGTGAGTTAATTCACAATGTACTTTTATCATATACTTGTTAATGTTTTCATTAAAAGAAAAAATATTTTAAGTAAGAATCGACCCCTAGTCCTTTAAGTAAATAATTTAAACATTCAATCAAGTGCATCATTTAACCTACTTGTAGCATGAGTGTGGATAAATACTCCCTCTATCCTTTTTTTACTTATCATCCATTTTTTCCTAATTTGATGTCCCTCTTTACTTGTCATTTTTGACAAATCAAGAAATGACAATTTACTTAAATCTATTGAAAAGCAATTTCATTGCAATTTAACAATGCAAAATGAGGAGTTTATCAATGAATACATGAAAATCCAAAGTTGATTTATCGAATATACCTTTCTTAGAAATTCATAGACATGGTCGCATGCTTGTAGATCAGTACACTTGTATGCCTCTGAAGTTTTTCCATATGAGAATTCGGTATTAACAGGCTGCTCCAAGAACAATATACTCGCGAACTAATACCAAATTTGAGGAATACATTTATTCTCTCGAACTATCAAATATATGTATGTCGATGAAGAATTTTTTTTTTTTTTTTTTTTTGCGTTACCTTGGTCCATGAATATGGATTTGTAACAAGAATTGGTAGGCTGCCATTGTATGCCTTTTGGCCAAACTCCAATGGACCTATAAAAAATTATCATGAACATATTACAATTGGTAACTTTGGTAACAAACATGCTATAACACGTTAAATTTAATTTTACATAATTTAAATCTATTTAATATTTACCTACTTCGTATGCTAACCCTGAGAAGGATGAGCAACCGGGTCCTCCGGTTAGCCATAGCAAGAACGGATCTTGACTCGGGTCGGATTCTGATTTAACAAAGTAATAGAATAGTTGCACTTCCTCAGATTTGCCAACTCCAATGTATCTGAGAATTTCAAAATTCATTATTTCAATAATTTTCTTGACTTGTGAAAATACTATTACTACTACCTCAATTTCTTGCTCTTCAAAAGCTAAAAGAAGTTTTCATGTTTCAATTTATATGACGTAGTAATTTGATTGAGCACAAAGTTTTAAAAAGAAATTAAAGTAAGACATTTTAAATTGTTGTAGTAAATGTCATAATATTTGTATAACTATAGGAGACCATTTGGATTTTGGCTTACCTGATATGTTTGGTCAAATTGACTTAAAAATAACTTTTTGACTTATTATGTACTCTCTCCATTTCAAATTAATTAAATTATTGAGATATTTTTTATTTTTTAAATTAATTTAATTGTTCAATCTTCAAGACTATTTTTAAAACTTTCTACCAATTTTACCCTTCATTAGCTAGTAGTAGAATTAGTTATTATAATTAATATTTACTTAAATGATGTGAAACACCTCCCACATTTCAATTAATTTGAAATGATGTGAAACACCTCCCACAATTCAATTAATTTGAAATGGATGGAGTATTTGGTAAACACCTAAAATGACTTTTCAGATTACAAACACTATTGGTTTAATCACATTTTAAATTATTTATGTGATATTTTTTCTAATTCTCAGAATATCTTTTCCAAAATAAAATTCCTAATTTCCTCTTCGCTCCTCCTTTTCTTTACAAAGATAATTTTAAATTCATAATAAAAATTGTAAGAGTATTTTCGTCATTTTAACAACAAAAGGAAATCTCACCAATACCTTTTACCAAACACATCAACTACTTGTAATTATAAGTTTCGTCACCTTTTATCCAAATAAATTATAACCACTTATTTATAAAATCAATATGTTTTTCAATTCTTGAATCATTTTTTGACTTATTAATGCAATATACACCCAAAATACTTATAAGCTAAAATCAACTGAAAAGTCATAAGTCAGTCATATCCAACTTATAACTTTTCATCCTCATGCAATCACTATTGTTTTTTTTAATCACATTTTCTATTTTTTATTTAGTATTTTTTACTATTTCTAATAATATCTTTTTCAAAAGAGTGAAGGGTCAATTTTTTTTTTTATCTAAAGTATCCCAGTTTTTTTTTAGCTTAATGCCTGAATTATCATGTGTTTGAGTTTCTTAGCTATCTGAATTGTTACCAAATGTTTGTCGAAACCAAGGGCAGAGTCACCCATACCCAAGGGGGTGTCAAGCGACACCCCTTCGCCAAAATATATTGTATATAGAGGTCAAATTTTGGTTTAATAAATATATAAATTAGTATTGACACATTTTGACACAAGTTGAAGGTTTAGTCTAGTGATTAAGGGGTTGTGAAGATTCCTTGAGGTTTGTGTTCTAGTCCTACTAAGCCTCATAATTATTTTTTAACTACAAAAATGAGCATTTCAAAGTTAAATTGTTACTGAATATAGAAACATTCATCCGTTTTTAAGACTAACTAAAAAGAAAAACATATCACGTAAATAGAAAAAAGGGAGTATATATAAGTTTTGCCACTTTTATCCAACTTAATAACTGTTTATATGTAAAATCAGCATTATTTTCAATTCTATCAGTTAGCTAAAATGAGTTCTAAAGTTTTTAAAACCTTATGAACTCATACATATCATAACATTTATGTGGTTACAAGACTGTTAAACATGATACATGAAAAAACATAGATTATATATACTAGTACTAAAGAAATTAAGAGCTAAAAACTTCACATTAATGAGAAATTAAATAGAAGAAAATTTATGAAGTTAATTACCCTGTCTGGAGATAAAAAGGAAGAGGGCCATCAAAACCAGGAAGAAATTCAACAATTGAGCTATTCTGAGGAACACTTTGTACATGTAGAAATAAAGTAACAAGAAAAAGAAGATGAAACATTGTTGAATACGAATAATGATAGATTTGATGTCTGAGGATGTTAGTTATATAATATTTCCGAAGTTACAAATTGAGGGTGTGTTTGGTATGAAGGAAAATGTTTTTTCTGAAAAATGTTTTCTCGGAAAACAAGTGGATTTCTAACTTATTTTCTCATGTTTGGTTTGTGAGTTAAAAATATTTTCTGAATATATTTTATAATGTTTGGTTGGTGAATGAAAAATATTTTCTAGAAAAGATCTTTTATTTTTGGCTTGAGAGTAGAAAATACTCTTTAGGAAAATAATTTTTGACCCAAAAATCAACTTCGATAATCGATTTAGGACCGAACCCTGATACCTGAACTAGGACAAGACCTCGATGACCGTTCCAAAATACGACCCTGAGATCTAACCCAGACTTTTGCTCCTGAAATATTTTCCAAAAATATTATTTTTTTAAAATATTGACGGGGTGGGGGCTGATGGGATGGATGAGGGGTAAGGTAGCGTAAAAAATAAAAATATTAAAATTTGAAATATTTTTCAAACAAATTTCTTTTTAAAAATATTTTTTTAATTTTTTTTGTTTGGGGAGGGGTACTAGTTTGGGGTAGGGGGAAAAATATTTGAAATTTAAAAATAAGAAAATTTAAAAAAATTAATTTTTTTGATGGGGTTGGGTACGGGGTACGGAGTAAGGTAAGAAAAAAATATATAGTAATTTAATGATGAAGTAGAGTTTTAAAAAATGTTTTCCTTACTTTTTGAAGGAAAATTCATTTTTCTTAAATTTGAGAAAAACAAGTTGATTTGAAAAATATTTTCCTTCTTACTAAACACATCCTGAATTTGATTTATTTTCATTGAAAAATCTCAGTTTTATCCGAGCTTTATTTAATCAAGACGTATTAGCTACTGCTTATAAAATACTCCAGGTGTCAAATCGTTATTTTTTTTCACACAATAATTATAATATATACTCCATTTGGTATGTTTGGTTGCATAAATATTTTATAATTATATAATAGTTGTCTCATATTAGTTGATCACCTTACTAAATTAAAATAATAATAATTGATTGTTCCCATATTACCCTTGCAATTAATTCTTTTTAAAAGTGTTTCACATTTGTTTGTAAAGTTTCAAAGAACTTCTTTAAGGGGTGAATTGGTAAAACTACCCTCTTATTTATGATTTCTTAATATGCGTGTAAAAAAAGAAAAGTGATCAACTAAGCATTACGGACATGATATATCTAAGAAGATTACAAAGGTTGTTGCGCTATCCATCTTTTAAACATATGAAAGCTCTCTTCGCGTTTGTACTCTGGAGTTGTGTGTCCTCCTCCCTAATTGAGAAAAAAAAAACACAACAAAGACATTTGAGAAATATGAGAATATGAGCACTAGACAATTTCACTATTGAGTTTGAGAATGAAGATAATTATATATATGTAAAAAACGAGTGTACAAATTCTTGCCTTGACTGTTGCATATGTCATATGGTTTGAGAAAGACCTTGTATAACTACAGATCAAAAGATATATAATTTAGAAATTCATGATAATATTCGTATCGTCTTATCCAATTTAAAAGTAAAATTTGAAGAACTATACCCTGCAACTTGTCCATCAATTGTCCATGGACGCCAATCATCAATAATTGAATAATTTAGATACTTTATCCATGCTTGTGTCGATTGGAAAGGAACAACCATGTCATGATCACCACTGCTCAATCAAAAACAAATTGTTACGATGTATATACCATATAGTAACTTCAACTAAATATTACCATAGCGTGAAAGTATTAAACCTGTATATAAGTGATCGATAACCTTTTGAACTAATGTTTACATGATACGGTATACTATTCATGAAAGTAACTGTGTAACTTGTAGACATAATACTTTGCCTACATCTCGCCCATGGTCTTCTTATAGTTCCCTAATCAAAGAAGAACATTTTAATATGTCGAACCATATGTATAGCTCTTAGCAACATTTACTATTCATATACAAATAAAACGAATTGAAATACCTTTCTAACATGGAGAGCCTCTTGAACTCTCGGGTCATTTGCCCAATAAGTGGAAAGCTTGCGTGTGGCGACCTATAATCAGAAAGTATATATATATATAAATATATAATTACCTTGTATTTATGTAACTTGTCAAGGAAAACAGGACGTATGCTTCTTTCATACAATGAGATTGATTATTGCATATATACTTGATCATTATGTGTACGAGTATTTAGAGGTGGCTCCAAAATTTGAAGTAACATTTGAGGAACTTACACGACTTTCTCGACAGATAAAGTCATCGTATTTTTGAAAGATGAAATCCTCTTCAAGAGATCTTCTTTCACTAGACAATTGGGGTAGATTTTCTTTAGAGTCTGTTCCACAAAAAGGCTCTAGTATTTGTTGATCATTTATACCACTCACAAGCTACAAAATTGCATTACAAGAATATTATTGTATTACCTAAGTTTATAATTAAAACAAATTCGAAATGTTACAAAAACAAAAAGGAATGTAAACTTACATTCTTGAACATTTTAAAGTTTTCAACACATAGTTTGTTGGTAGGATCTATGTTCAGGTAATCGCCTTTGCAAATCTCATTCAACGACTGATACAACAAGATCCAAATTATTATCATTTTTCGTGTCATTGTGTTGGTATGATACAAAGTCAATGTACTACGAAATAAGGAATGAACGAACCTCATAAAGTTCGTTGGATATTAGCCCCATACCATGACAATAAGGAATTTGGTAATTGGTTTCTCCGGGAAATGTTTTTGGATTTCCAAGTGAATAGCCCTTAAAAGGATATTACCATCGAATTAAAACAATATATTCTTCCGTGCATGATATATCTTGAAATTGAACGATAAGAAAGGAATATAAAACCTTAAGGTTGATTAATGGCTCTTTTCCTGCTTCAATTCCTGCATTTTCAAACAGAAAACATTGTGGCTAGTAATGCTACACATTCATATTACGTACAAAATTAGTTACGTTGGTCCTTACCATATGATATTAGTTGAACAATAACTGGAATTGTAATGCCTGAATATGAATCCCCAGAAACATAGAAAGGGTTCAAAATGAATTCTGGATGATTAATAAGCCACTGCATAATAAATTGCGAGTTAGTTCATAATACATCTATGTTATATTTGATTACTACTTATTAATGTCTTCATTTCCTTATGGCTCATCTTCAGCCTAATGATGAGATGACCCTAGATAGGAAGGTGCGGAGGTTGAGTCTGTTATCATACTTTTATGTGAGAGAGGCAGAGTCTAGTCTCATGTTCTCATCCTATCCTCTCCAGATGCCACGTCACCACGTGTGAGATTTCATTGGGTATGTTAGTATGTTTGATTTCCTCATGGCACATTCATCCACCAGTAGATACATATGTATCTTAAGTTCATGAACTTGGTACAATTTATCAAATACCTTTCTTAGAAATTCATAGACCTGGTCACACGCTTGTAGATCAGTACACTTGCACGCCTCTGAAGTTGTTGCATACGAGAACCCAGTGTTAGCAGGCTGCTCCAAGAAAAGTATGCTCGCGAACTACCAAATTTATGGAATACACATTTATTATATATGCTCACGAACTACCAAATTTATGTATGTTGATGAAGAAAGAATAAAAAAAATTGTGTTACCTTGGTCCATGAATATGGACTTGAAACAAGAATTGGTAGGCTACCATTGTATGCCTTTTGGCCAAAATCCAATGGACCTAAACAAAAAAATTATCATGAACCTAGGTAACATGATATAACTAACATGCTATCACACGTTAAATTTGATCTATTTAATATTTACCTACTTCGTACGCCAACCCTGTGAAGGAAGAGCAACCGGGCCCTCCGCTTAGCCATAGCAAGAGCGGATCTTTTCTCGGGTCGGATTCGGATTTAACAAAGTAATAGAATAGTTGTACTTCCTCAGATTTACCAATTCCAATGTATCTGAGAATTTCAAAATTCATCACTTCAACAATTTTTTGAAACTAGTATATAGATATTATGTTATGAAAATACTATTACTACTATCATATCATTTTTTTGCTATTCAAAAGCTAAAACAAATTTTCATGTTTCAATTTATTTGACATTGTAATTTGATCGAGCACAAAGTTTTATCAACAAACTAAAGTAAGACATTTCAACCTTCTTGTATTAAATTAAGTGTCATTATATTTTTGCGTGATTAGAAAAGACTGTTTGACTAAGTTTATATGTTAGCCAAATTAACTAAAAATCACTTATTGACTTATTTACGCATTGGTCATCAACCAAAATGCTTATAAGTCAAAATCAATTGAAAGTCATAAATTGATGAGCTTATAAACACTATTTGTTTGATTCACATTTTTTTATTACTTTATCTGATATTTTTTCTAGTTCTCAAAATATCTTTTTCAAAACAAAATTCCTAACTTCCTCCTACTTTTTTTTCTTTATAAATATAACAAAAATTGTAAGAGTATTTTCGTTATTTGAACAACACCTTCTACCAAACACATCAAATCAATTGTTTATTATAAGTTGCGTCATTTTAATTTTATATAACAATAAAAGAAAATCTCACCCTACCAAACACATCAAATCAATTGGAGTATAAGTTTTGTCACTTTTATTCAAACAAATAATTGTTTATTAATAAAATTAATATATTTTTTAATTTCTAAAATTTATTCACTATTTACAATTAGCTAATCCGAACAAACTCTAAACCTTTTAAAACCTTATGATGATACATCATAATATTTCTGTAGCTATAAGACTGTTGAACATGACACATGAAAAAACATTAAAGCTTTATATTGATGACACATAAACAGGGACGGAGTTAGGTGGGGTTCATGGGTTTAGACGAATTCAGTAGCTTTTTCGTAGACCTAACACCTAACAAAACTGATTGACAACTCACTAGTAAGGAAGGAGAAGGAAATTTAGAACCCCAAACTCGTAATACCGGCTCCGCCTCTGCACATAAAAGTATATATAGATAATTATAGAGACATTAAAGAGAAGAAAATTACCCAGTCTCAAGATAAAAAGGAAGAGGTCCATCAAAACCAGGAAGAAATTCAACAATTGAGCTATTCTGAGGAACACTTTGTACATGTACAAACAAAGTAACAAGAAAAAAAAGATAAAACATTGTTGATGAAATAATAATAGATAAGTTCTGAGGATTTTAGGTGATTTTAATGAATTTATATGTTGAATTGTCCGTCCACATATATATAAAAAAAAATTATGTGTGTTATTTATTTTTTCCAAAAGTTGAAATCGTCTTTGATTTAAGATGTGTTACAACTCATTTTGTTTTGATATTTCTGCATAACTACTAGGATGTAATTACAACTCAAATAATTATATAATATATTTTTTCAGTTTCAACTTATGTGATGTTATGTGACTGAACATATAGTTTAAGAAATATAAGGAAGACTTTTGAATGTTTTTAAAACTACTCTTGAAATAAATAAACTTTCAAATAGAAGAGTATACCTTTTGTAAACTTTTGCCAAATAAGTAAAATCCAACATGAATAAAATATTGATGTGTCACTAAATATTTGTCAAATAAAAACAATACTATTAGAACTAATGAAAGTTTATCACATAAATTGAGACCGGAAATTAACAATAAAAATGTTTATTTTTCACACCATATAATATACTCCACGTGGCATGTTTGGATAAGCTAAGGTCTATTTTACTATTGAATTAATAATATTTTCTATGGTACACAACACGCCATTCCAATAGTGTTCAATTCGATTACTCTAACGTTAGCTCTAATTTCTATGGTACAAGAAATCTAAGAAGGCAAATGTCAATCCAAACAGAGGTGAACCCACATATTTAGGTAGGGTTTTACGTGTAATCGTTAACTTTGAAAAAAGTCATGTATATATATCTTGAGAAACTGATAAAAACTAAATATAATTAATAGTGCCCCATAGAAAGCATGAAATTGTGCTTTGTACCAAACTGGAAGATCTGCCAGGCGACTAGGGTTCTATCCCAGATAGTAGAACCTCTTTTTTAGCTTAATATTAGTGCATCCAGAATTTTCAAATCCTAAGTTTGCCTCTGAATTCTTTGTGTTGAGCAGAGGAAAAGTAATATGTTGTGAGATGTATAGAGGATGAGAAGTATCATGTTGTAGTTAAAAAATATTATATTGTGTTTATATTTTAAGTCGGAGGTTATTTGAAGTCTCCAACTTATTCACTATACAAAAGAGAGTATGTTTATATTAAAGGAAGATGTTCTTTTTTTTGGCGGACCTTTGTCGTGCTCTTCAACTAATTCAGAGTTATTTGAGTCACACACATTATTGAGTTATTATATCATGGGGGAAACAAGACAAGTCTAGGATTAATGTTGATACGGTGAAAATTATACCGCAATGGCCCGCGAAATTTAGATCTCCTAAAAGAGAGCGATATATGTACACCTCAACATGAGTATTTATTTACTTATTTATTTTTGTTCATCTTATTTTCGACTATATTTATGATATATTCATTTATTTATTTTACTTTTAAGTAAGTAAGACCCTATTCTCTTTCCGTTCGACATCAAGACAATTGATGAAGATGGTGCTCTGGACATTTTCGCTGAAGTCGAACAATAGACAATGAATTTGATATTCCATTTATGGAACTTGTTTTTACAATTTTCACTAAAATAAAATAAAATTCCTAGAAACAAAAATATTTTTTCAAAATATTATGATTAATTAAATTAAAAAATATTTTCCACAATACCAAGCACACCCTTTTTGCTATTTAATTTTGACAGGAAAAAGTCACACATAACCTCAAAATAAGCATATATATAGGAAGTAGAAGTACTCACCCCACATTTAAAAGTATGCATATATATTGTTTTATTTGAAATATTAGATTAGACTAATTTTAAGAGTCGCCACTTAATTTTTAAAGAAAAATCAAGAAAACTATTTTTTCAAAAAATTAAAACAAAAATCTAATGAAAATGTTAAAAGGGGTTCGGGGTTCATATTAGCATTTCGGGAAGGATTTGAAAGCACCCGAAATGCCCGCTAACATGCGATTATCTGGTAATTAACTATTTGACTAATTATTTCAAAAGATAAACAAACTCTTAATACTGATGACATTTTGAGGGAAAAAGGAAAGATATCTAATATGCCTAAGTAAATATTTCAAAGTATTTTCGAAAATCAAGTAAAAAATAGATATTTAATTTTGGATAACTAAATCAAAATGGCTATCCTTTGGGGAATTGAATTATGAAACCTTAAAACTAATTAAACACATAATCAAGCAATAACAATAAAAAAAAAAAATAGAAATAAAGAAAAAAGGAAAGGTTTGGGCCCAAGTCTGGTTTTGTCCGCCTGAGCCAATACTTGAGCCTAATTTCTGATTTGGACCTTTGGCCCATTTTGTACTTAAAACTAACAAAAATCCCAAAAAAAGATGGGCTTTGGCCCATTTATCTCAAGTTTTGAAGGCTTTTGGCCTCATTTTCAATGTAATATACAACATATACGGCTGATGTATATCGTTGTATATTATGCATATCCGACTTAACTTGCTCCGAACACTTGTACATCAATTTTCGGGGATTTATTCTTCGATTCCATTTGGCTGGTTGACTCGGAAGGAAAGGATTTGAGCCTTTATGGCTCTCTCGAAATGCGGGAAAAGGAAATAGGAGTTCGTGGTGAACTCGAACAGATTTACATGCAACACAAAGAACGAGAATAAATAAGTAATGAATCATGATTTAATATAAGAAAGTGCTAGGTAAATTGAACTTATATACTATTGCATTTCAATTTTAAACATTGTAAAAAGACAAGGGGTATCACAAAAAGGGCCTTAAATCCATATCTATGACATTTCAATAACCTTAAACAAACTAAGCCTATAGTCAGAATTGCGCAGATACAAAGCTTCAGCAATAGATAAATTAATGCCCCATCCTAAAATTTCCAATTTGAAATAATTAAGCCTTGATCAACTAGTGGTCATGTGGCTTTGAATAAACCTATCACACCCAACAATAAACCAACAACAAAACAATTAAAAGAACAAATATATTCTAGTGATAATAAGAAATAGAAAATAAATGGGTCAAAACATGCTTCTCATCACATGAAACAATATAACTACACTTCAAAACGGAACATATGAGGCTATGAAAAAACTAGAATCCTAGAAACAGTCTACTATAAACAACATTTAACTTATCTTGACAAAGTAATACACATAAACAATCTTTTCCTTCTTAACCAACAGTGAACTCCAAATAATGAGGTAAAGGTGAACACCCTATGCTCTCATGCAGTTAAGCAAGATAGCAAATAACTTATGTGATACAAAAATGAACATAAATGCTTTAACATACACAAATCAATCAAAATAATATTAATAAGATAAGACAGAAGTTCACATAATTCCCAGACATGAACAATGAATGGATTTTAACACCTGCAAATTAATGAAGGAATGTGAGAAATGATAGACATGTTTTAGCATATTTATAAGACATAAGTCTAGCCACAAGATGATCATGAGACTAACAAATTAGGGATTTAAAAAAAAATGGAGGAAGAACAGGCTACTGCCTCCATAAACAATAAATAATGCAACATACAAACTCCACATCGACTAGCTTAAGATTATGCCTCCAATACTCACGAAAACAACAACATTCACAAGAGCACGCCTTATGTCTCAAACAAACAAGACGCCAACTCCAACTCAATCACTCAGCTACTACATAAGCAATGAATCGAGAAGAATAAAGGCAGTCAAGAAAGGAAGATAAATAAACCAACAAACGAGCTTCAACTCATCAAAACAGCACATCAACTAAAGAGTTGGAATTAAAACGAAGTCTACCTTTTAAAGTGCAGTAAGCTGAGACGGGACGAGCAAGGAGACAATTGCTTCTACCGACTTCAAGAGATTTCGATCAAAGCAAGGAAGCTTGAGATGGAAATTCGAAATTGGAAACCTTTAGCCTAACCACTAGAAAACCAAAAGAGAACCTTCTGATGAATTTTTATATAACTGTATTATGCCTCTCTTCTCTATATTTTTTAAATATTCTCCCTTTGTTTCTTGTCAAAAATTTCCCCAACCCAATGTAAGCTGTCTCTAACCTCTAAAAAATAAAGACAAAACGACCTTAAATAGATGAAGAATAGGGTTGATTTAGGGGGAAAAATGGGTAGAATTCAAAACTTGAAATTTCAATTTCGACCGTCGTGATTGACACCCACACTAACTCTCAGGTGGGAGAACCTCTACTACAACCCAAACCAAGAAACTAATCTAAAACTAAGGCATTTAAGTACGTAAGCAAGTTAAATACTAAGGAAATAAATAGGGAGTTCCCATAAACTCCAACAAAAGTCTAACAAGAACTAAACAATGCGAAAGAAATAACCTAGAACCTGAAAGTCAATGTACCAAAACATCTAAAGTTCAACAAGTCTAAACAAGAAGGGATGCAATCCCAATCTAATGAACTAATCAACCAACTAGAACATACTCTTAAGTCTGGAAATGGTGGACATAGACTAAAGGAGAACTCATGGCAGCCCGGAAGAATTGTCTCACCCTTGAATTCGAACGATTACTGATCTCCTAAGCGAGGTCTGTCAGTAGCCGCTTAAAGATGCCATGTACTCAACAAAAATAAGAGCAAGTGCAGTATCAGTACACTATGGTAACCACAGTGTACTGGTAGGATCACACGGCTATCCCATTAAGTGCAACATACATAATTCAATACAACATTATAAACATGCAAAATACCGAACATATACAATATCGATTATCACATGCTCAACAATATACAAAATTATGACAAGTCATTGGTTCTCTCATGGAACCCAAACCCAAACAGTTAGTATATCGGAACATGGTACCCGATCCAATGTTTATGTCGAAACATGGCAACTGATCCCATAATTATGTCGGAATGTAGCAACTGATCCCATAATTATGCCGGAACATGGAAATCGATCCAAGTTAGTTATATCGGAACGTGGCAACCGATCCATTCAACACACCACAATCACAATCACAAGTACATCCTCAAGATCATACATTTAAGTCATGATTTCATGGCAATCATCATTCATCTATCTCATTTACAACAAGTGTGATTAATAATGCAACATTCATATACATACATGTATCATAATGAAGCAAGAACAAACATACATCACACAATCATAGAATCGCAACCATTACCTACTTCGAAACAAGCTTGAAACCCTAAGAAACTTGATCCTTCCTTTTTTGGATTCGTTTCGCTTGTTCTTGGTCTACAAACAATCAATATAATACGGGAATCAATAAACAATCACTAATTACCCGAATTACTAACAATTCTATGAACCCTAGATCAAAGTCATGATCCAAATTATCCAAATTAAGGTTGTTTCCACCATAGAATCTATAACAAAACTCTCCCCCATCAATATTCACCCATTCTATTAAGTTCTACAGATCAAAAAATGAATTCGGGGAATGAAAAGCTTACCTTTAGCCTCAAGAATGGTGAAAAATGAGTAAGAGTCACCTGGGGTTAGTTCTTTAGCTCTAAAAATAGAAAAGTGCCAAATAAGGTCGTTTAGGGGTTTATTTACGACTTTAAATTGCGTCTGACCCGCCACATCGGCCACCACCCCGCTACAGCGTCCCCGTGAGAGCGGTAAAACCCAGCGCCAAAGCGGCTTGCACGAACCAGTGAGCTATTTAAAGAATTTCAAAACCCCCATTTCACAACACACCTCTAATCAACGATGATTCAGAAAATACCCTTTACGCTAAGATCGATTTTGGGAGTTCTACTCGCCCCATTTCAATTCCGTAAAGTCGTACGAGTTTTTTAACGAGATATCTAACTACTCATGTGATCAAAATCAAAATCAACTCACCCAATTGTTACCAGATTTCCCTACACCTCAAAGACTCTGATTTCGTCGAAATCTGGATTAGGTTGGAAAAATCCAAATACTACGAAAAAGTTTTCCGGCCCCAAATTATCCCCTGTTGGATTTTCTATAATGACGGGAACAAGTCGTTACAATAGATACCAATTTATCCATCACTCGTCCCCGAGTAACGAAACTTAGGGAAAAATAGGCTAAGGAAGAATTGAAATAGTACATGAATCGACGAACAATTGGGGATACTTCTCACGCATGTCCCTCTAGGTCTCCCAAGTAGCTTCCTCAACTGAACGATGCTTCTATTGAACCTTCACAGACTTAATCTCCTTGGTCCGCAACTTGCGCATATCACGATCAAGAATTGCAATTGATTCCTCCTCATCTTGGAGGTCCTTGTCTAATACAATTGAGTCCCACTTAATGATATAATCTTCGTCACCATGATACCTCTTCAACATGGACACATGAAATACCGGATGAACACTCGATAGCTTAGGAGGTAAAGCCAATCTATACGCCACCAGTCTTACACATTCAAGAATCTCAAATGGACCAATGTATCTAGGACTTAGCTTACTATTCTTACCAAATCTCATCACCCCTTTCATGGGTGATACCTTAAGAAGAACATTTTAACCGGATTGAAACCTCATGTCTCTTACCTTATGATCCGCATACTTTTTTTGTCTACTCTGGGCTGCTAGAAGCTTAGCTTGAATACTCCTCACCTTGTCTTGAGCATCCTTCACTAAATCAACCCCCAATGGTTTCACATTTCCAGCCTCAAACCATCCTATGGGTGATCTACATCTTCTCCCATAGAGTGCCTCAAATGGTGTCATATCAATACTGGAGTGATAACTATTGTTATAAGAGAATTCACACAAAGGTAAGAATTTACCCCAATGCCCTCCAAAATCAATCACACATCCCCTCAACATGTCTTCTAACACTTGAATAGTCCTCGCTAACTGCCCGTCTATCTTTGGATGAAAGGTTGTACTAAAAGTGAGTTGTGTGCCCAATTCATCATGCAATTTCCTCCAAAACTTGGATGTGAATTGGGTACCACGGTCTGAGATGATAGAAAGGGCCACCCCATGCAACCTCACTATCTCTTTCACATAAACTTTAGCCAATTGTTCAGTATTATATTCTTATCGAAATAAAATGGGCTGACTTAGTCAATCTATCAACCACTACCCAAATAGAATCAAACTTCCCCAAAGTCTTGGGAAGACCAACCACAAAATCCATGGCTATTCTTTTCCACTTCCATTCCGGAATTGGCATTCTTTGAAGCAAACATGCGGGTCTTTGGTGTTCATATTTCACTTGTTGGCGATTTTGACCCCTTGCGACAAACTCCGCTATGTTTTTCTTCATGCCCGGGCACCAATAAATTCACTTCAAATCTTAATACATCTTAGTCACACCCCGATGAATAGAATATTGTGAACCATGAGACTCTGCCAAAAATTTCTCAATCAAGTCATCTCCTCTAGGAACACATATACTCCCTTTTAAATTGAGCACACCATCTGCATCAAGAGTGGTCTCTTGTGCCTTATCAATCGCAACCTTCTTTCTAATCTCCTTCAAATTTTCATCTTCAAATTGTTTGGCTTTGATCTCCTCTATGAATGTGGCCCTTACTTCAATACTAGCTAACACCCCACCTCTTTCTGAGATGCCCAATTGCATGAATTTAGACTCCAAGGTCTGAATTTCTTTAGCTAAAGGTCGCTTGGTTATACTTAAGCAAGCTAAACTACCCATAATCACCATTTTTCGACTCAAAGTGTCTGCCACCACATTAGCCTTGCCCGGATGTATTGAATGGTCACATCATAATATTTAAGTAACTCCATCCACCTTCGATGTCTCAAATTCAGATCATTTTGAGTGAACACATGCTGCAAACTACGATGATCAGTAAATACCTCACACTTAACACCATAGAGGTAATGTCGCCAGATCTTAAGAGCACACACAATCGCTGCCAACTCTAAATCATGTGTTGGATAATTCCTCTCATGCACCTTCAATTGACGCGAGACATAAGCTATAAAATTATTATCCTGCATTAACACAACACCCAAACCAGAATGTGAAGCATAACAATAAACAATAAAATCCTTACATTCCACTGGTAATGCTAGGATAGGCGCGGTGGTCAAGAGAGTCTTGAGCTTTTGGGAGCTCTCCTCACATTTTTTAGTCCATTCAAATGGTATTTCATTTTTTGTCAAATTAGTCAAGTGAGTGGCAATAGAGCAAAGTTCTTCACAAATCGACGATAATAGCTAGCGAGCCCAAAAAAACTCCTAACTTCCATCACAGAGTTAGGCCGAATCCAATTCTTAACCGCCTCAATCTTTTGAGGATCTACCATTACCCCTTATTTTGAAACAACATGTCCCAAAAATGCAACCGAAGTCAACCAAAATTTGCACTTAGAAAATTTAGCAGACAATCTTTGCTTCCCAAGAATACCCAAAACAATACGAAGATGGTCGGCATGCTCTTCCTCACTTTTTGAATAAACCAAAATATCATCAATAAAGACTATGACGAAAGAATCAAGAAATGGCTTGAACACACCATTCATTAAACTCATGAAAGCTGCAGGCGCATTATTCAAACCAAAAGACATAACCAAAAACTCATAGTACCCATAGCGAGTTCTAAACGCCGTCTTAGGCACATCCGCAAGCCTAATTTTCAGTTGATGGTAACCGGATCTTAGATCAATCTTAGAGAAAACTGCTGCACCTTGCAATTCGTCAAAGAGATCATCTATTCGAGGTAAATGATACTTGTTTCGAATAGTGACCCTATTCAATTGCCGATAATCTATACACATTCTCATACTACCATCCTTTTTCTTAACGAACAAAACTGGAACACTCCATGGGGAAGCACTAGGGCGAATAAATCCTTTATCGAGAAGCTCTTAGATTTGAGCCTTAAGCTCTCTTAATTCTGTCGGAGCCATGCGATATGGAGGGATGGAAATGGGACGAGTACCAAACTCTAAATCAATGCAAAAATCTATATCTCTATCCGGAGGCATACTATGCAAGTCATTAGGAAACACTTCTCTAAATTCTGACACCACATGAATAGACTTAATGGATGGAGCTTCAATCTCAGCATCCCTAATATGAGCCAAGTAAGTCAAACAACCTTGCTCTACTAATTTACTATCCCGAATGGAGGATATAATCTTAGCTTGCTTAGGCTTGTACACCCCTTCCCACTATAATTTTTCCCTTTCCGGAATTTCTGGAGTTACAGACTTAGTATTACAATTTAAGACAACATAATAGGGGGACAACCAAGTCATGCCTAAGATAATATCAAATTCAGTCATATCCAAAATCACCAAATCAACCCAAGTCTGAAAACCCATAAACAAAATAGGACAAACACGATAGACATGGGTAACTATGACTGACTCTCCAACTGGGGTAGAAACATGAATAGGAGCATCAAGAATATCATAAATCATATCAAATTTTGAGGCAAATCTCACGGATAAATATGTATAAGTAGAACCCAGATCAAATAACACATTAGCCATCCGGTCACAGATAAGAATAGTACATGTGTTCACCGCGTCAGATGTCTATGCCTCATTCTTGCCCGGAAAAGCATAACATTGTGCCCTATTATCTCGACGAGCCACTTCCCTGCCTAGTTGCACGTTACCCCTACCTCTGCGGCCTCGTTGATTACCTCATTGCCCACATTGTGGACGTCCTCTACCGTTATTACCATTCCCCGCGGGTACCACTGTTGACACCAAATTTTGGACCTCCAATATATAAATTAATCATTTTGAGCTTCTTCAATTTTAAACGATTTAAAATAATTAGTTTTATAAAATTTCAAAAAATAAATAATAATAATAATAATAATAGTAATAATATAGCTTGCAAGTTATTTTAACTAGTTTTGTCACATTTTATAATTTTTAGATAATATATATGCTTTACATAATTATGTATATAATTATTATATTTTATGATTATTCGAAAATGGTCTCAAAAAGATTCTAGTTTTAGTTAAATATTTGGTTAACTAGTTTAGTTATATAATAGTTTATATTTTTTTAGTTTATATTTGAGTTGATTATTTTATTTCGTTAAGATTAAGAAGCTCATAAATTATATTAATTCATCCTATCTAAGTTTTAGCCAAATTCACTAGTGAAATTCATTTGGTGAAATCAATAATTCATTTGGCTATATTAAATGCCCAAATTTTGGGCCTTCATAATATTTTTTTCAGCAGCCCATTATTCTCCCATCACCCAATTTCCCAGCCTACCTTTTCCCCTTGACCCGACCCACATTTTCTGGTTCAACAAAAGAAACCCAATTCAACAATATACACGTACAACAGTACATTGCCCAACCCCCTGCCAGCTTCTTCTCCAGCAAAACCCAGAAATGTCAACAAACAACAGCTCCCACAACTTTCTCTGCAACAGCCGCCCGCCTCGATCTTTTCATTCGGATTTTGGGGGATTTCGTTTGAAATCTTGTACAAGCAGCAGTCCGTTGGTCTTTGGGAAAGGAATTTGAATTGAGGATTGGATAGGAATTTCCTTTTTGGCCCTTGCCCTCGTCCAATTTTGATCCCCAAAAATCGCCCCAAGAACAGACCCCAGAATTTCCTCTATATAAACGTCGCTTTTTATTCATTGGAGAGGGGGGGGGAATTTTTTTTGGAGGGCAAAAAATACTAAGATCAATTTAAGCAAAGTAGTCAAATAAATACAAAAATACACTTCTAGAAAAGCAGAGGAGATACTTAGTTTCAGTGTCGAGTCCGACATTTCTGCCTATATATCTCAACTGTTGTTAGTGTTCGAATTTGGTGGTGGAAGAATTGCTGCCCTCCTTTGCTCGTCGTCTCAATCGCTGCTCTAAGAAAGGTAATCTCGCTCCCTCTTGTATCCCTTTTCAATGTAGCATGTTGTGTGTGTTCAATACTTGATCGTAGTCTGCTCTTATTCGCTCTTACTTAGCTTTCGAAATCTTTCGTTTAGTGACTATTTTGGCTCAAGTCTGCCTCCTTACTCGCATTAGCTCGATGTCCTCTCTGTCCATATTTAGTTTAAATGTCGTTTGCTAGTAAAATTGTAGTATAGTCTAGTATGATGGGATATTGTTAGTAATGAGGTAATTTTTATTTAGGTAAAGTTTTGGTTAACTGTCAAGAATAATGACAATTTGTTTGTTGCGATAATCTATTGGTAAATCTTTGCTATGTTATAATCACTTTTTTTTTTGTTGTTTACTTTGTCTATAATTTCATTTGAGAATGCCCAGTCTTCACACACTATTCAAAGGGGGTGAATCTTTATTTTTTTTTATTTTTTTTGAAAATACCATTTTAGCATTGCATAGTGTTTCCCTGTTTTTTCATTTTTTTTAAAGTTAATAAATTTGCTGAATGTTTCATGTGTGTTTATCTTGTTCATGTTTAGATAAATAAGTTATGCTAGTCCCTTTAGTTGTTTTAAATTACGAGCATGTGACTTTTTCCTTGTCAAATCAATTAGCATTCATAAATGTGATAGCTCCTATTCTAAATCAATTTTCAAGCTAACTTATTTGGTCTAATGGTCATCAATTATTTATTATTATTTTTCTTTCCAAATGAAGTTATTATTTTACCACTGTTGATGGTAGATCAGTTGTTACATGTTTGTTTGCTCATTAAAATTTTACCTAAAATAAATATTTTAGTATTATTGTTTGTTAGTACGAGGTCAAATGTGATTACCGTTTTGGCAACTTCAAGTTTATTTGGTTCCGATTACAAATAGGCTAAATGGGTTTGGCAATAGATGATGAGGTCTGTTTATTTAGTAATTAGTATTAAAATAATTATCATTTTTAGAATTAAATCTTCTACTAATCTTTACCCCTCTTTTCTTGCATGAACTCCCTCGATTTGAGTCCATTGGACTCCCTTTTGTTACTCTCCCTGCACCTCGGGTTGGATTGGAACCCAACACTTTCTTCATTGAGTCAGCAACAATTTTATATGGGCTGGAAATTGAAAACAGATGTTCGGAAAAAGCCAAAATAGGTCGTGTATGTGCTGTATACACAAGTATACACTGATATACAGGTCGAAAAGTGTGAAAAAACAGGGCTGGAGGGAAGTACAGGTGTTTGGAAGCAAGAAATACATAAAAAGGGCTGATATACATGCCGATATACACTGATATACATCAGCTGTATACCAAAAACGGGATTGGGTTAGAACCCAAAAACTCTAGCGAAATTGGCCCAAAGGAGGCCCAAATTCATTTCTCCTTTACTCTTAACTTATTCAATTGTGTGGTTATTATTTTTATTATTTAACTCTAACTTTTAATTAACTTAATTAAGATTCCCCAAAAGATGAGTTATTTCTTTGTGTTGGTGTGCTTTAAATTTATTTTTATTTTTTATTTTTTTTATTTTTTTTATTTTTTGTGTTGAGGTCATTTGTTTTATTAATTAAATATTAATCCATTTTATAACTTCAATTAAATTAAATCTTTTGTCCTCAAAAAGATATGTTTTAACTCCTCTTCATTTAATCATTTTATTTACTTTAAAATGGTTAAGTTAAAGCTTATTCTCAAATGAACTAAACAAAAAATGTTCTTTTTTTTTTATTTAGTAGTTTTTCCTCAAAAGTTAGGCAAAGCTTTTATTTATCAATTGATTTAAAATAGTCTCATGATTAAATTCATTAATTTGGTTCAAATTATTATTTTGAAAATGAATTAAATAAATTTTAACTAATTTAGTTTCGTTAAAATTCTTATTACCCGTCTCTAATTCAAATATTTCAATTAAGGTCCCATTTTTCTTTTTTTTAAAAATAAAATAAAATAATAATAATAAAAATTGTTCTTTGTCAAAGTTAATCTAGCAGCGTAAATTATTATTATAAATACTTACTTAGTCATTCCTCAAAAATGTTAGTCAAAACATTTATTCTTTAATTAATTTAAAATGATTTTCATGCTTTAATTATTGAATTGGCTTAAATTATTATTCTAAAGTAAATTAAATAAATTCCAATTAAGTCTAGTTTATTTAATATTCTAATCACTTGCTATCTAATTCAAATGTTTCATTTTTGTTTCCCTTCTCTAAAAAAAAAATAATAATAAGTGAAAATAAAAAATGTGTCATTTATTTAATTATTTTCTTAAAGTTAATCAAATATTATAAAGCATTATTCTTATGTTAAATCATTTTTCTAAAATTAGTCAAAATATATTTTAGTCAAATCGCAGGTCAACCGCATGTTAGCGGGCATTTCGAATGCTTAAACCCTTCTCGAAGTGTAAATTGAACCCCGAACCTTCTTTAGTATTTTCAAATGATTTTTTTTCTGTTTAAATCTTTGAAAATCATAAGTTTTCTTAATTTCTTTAAAAAATTAAGCGGCGACTCTTTCTAAGTATTTCTCAAATTGTTTTATACTTAGAACATTTCAAAAGGTGATTTTTCTGAATACAGTCAAATTACGACACAACAACCACTGCTCTCTAGACTGCTGTTGCGCGGAATCTAACACACGTGAGTGGGGATAATCTCTCCTCATATGCCCAGGTTCTCCACAATTGTAGCAAGTACAATCAAAAGATGGTATGCCACCCATCGAAGGCGCGACTCCCTCGATATCCTGAAAATGATGAGATGGAGTTCCTAAGTAAATACCTGTAGAGGCGGGCATGGCAGACTGAATTGGCTTGGCTGCAAGCGTTGGCCTCCCTGAACCTCTGGAATAAGAACCTTGGAAGTTGCCTTAGCCTGACCGTCTCGCCTCACCCCCTCTAGTTTCTTAACATAATTTATTACCTCATTAAAGATCCTCCCTACAGAAGTCATATGAACAGATAATACTTGCAACTCATAATTCAGTCCCTTAATAAATAAGCGGATCCTCTCCTCCTCAGCAGTCACCAATTGAGTAGCATATCTAGACAAAACATGGAACTTGACCTTATAAGCAGCCACAGACATACCATCTTGCTCCGAAGCCATAAATTCATCCTTCTTACGATCTCTCAAAGTCCTAGGCACATACTTTTCTAGAAACAGAGCATGAAATTGGGTCCAAGTAAGTAGAGGTAAAGTTGAAGATCTACATTCCATATAAGCTCTCCACCACTGCTTAGCCTCACCTTGAAGTTGAAAAGACACAAACTCAACCTCATGCTGATGGACAATTCCCAACTTATGAAGCATCTCATAGCAATTTAAGATAAACTCATAAGCATCTTCATTCTCAGAACCAAGAAACACAGGAGGCTTAAGCTTCAAAAACTTAGTCAACATGTCATGCTCATTACCAGTCATAAATGAACCCAAGATAAGACGAAAGAAAGCATGAGTACCTACGTTTCCACCTATCTTGGGAGTAGTGAGTGCATTATGGGGATTAGTGGGAGCTTGAGTTGCTTGCACAGATGGAAGCATTCCAGGACTAGCCAATTCCTTCAAAAATGACATGATCTGTTGAGCTAACACTCGGTCGATGAGAGGAATACATGTAGCCTCAGCTTGCACCTCTTCCTCTTGTCCAACCTCCTCAACATTCTCAACATCAAAATTCTCTTCTACCTCTTCGTGATGTACGGGAGGGGCCCCATTTAGGGGAATATTTTCAACCGGTACCTCATTCCCAGCAGGCGCTACCCTTCCACGGTCTCTACCCCTAGCTCTTCATCTACCCCTGCCTCGACCGCGACTTCTCGCAGCAGATTCTTCAGCTGGAGCATTGACGGGTGCTATGGGCCTGACGCCGTTGTATCTAGTGTTAACTATCTACGGACAGAAGAGTAAAGGAGGTTAGATACCAATTTGAATCGACAGATACCAATTGGAATCAAGTTATAGCACGAAAGGAGACAAGAGAAAATAAAGAAATTTCCTAAATTCCTATAGCC
This sequence comes from Solanum tacnaense, assembly GCA_029582525.1. NCBI lineage: Eukaryota > Viridiplantae > Streptophyta > Magnoliopsida > Solanales > Solanaceae > Solanum > Solanum tacnaense. The sequence goes on from JAJOOD010010890.1 coordinate 33,697, forward strand.
TCTCGAGGGAAAGTAAAGGCATCCCTGTATCGTTCTGCGAGACTCTACTATACTCGTTTGGGTACATCAAGATCAACGAACCTAGGCTCTGATACCAACTTTGTCACGACCTCGACCGTCATGATTGGCACCCAGACTAACTCTTCGGTGGGAGAACCTCTACTACAACCCAAACCAAGCAACTAATCTAAAATCAAGGCATTTAGGTACGGGAGCAAGTTAAATACTAAGGAAATAAATAGGGAGTTCCCATAAACTCCAACAAAAGTCTAACAAGAACTAAATAATGCGGAAGAAATAACCTAGAACCTGAAAGTCAATGTACCAAAACATCTAAAGTTCAACAAGTCTAAACAAGAAGGGATGCAACCCCAATCTAATGAACTAATGAACTAACTAGAACATAGTCTAAGTCCGAAAATGGTGCACATAGACGAAAGGAGAACTTATGGCAGCCCGGATGAATTGGCTCACCCTTGAATTCGAACGATCACTAATCTCCTAAGCGAGGTCTGTCAATAGCTGCTTGAAGATGCCATGTACTCAACAAAAACAAGAGCAAGTGCAGTATCAGTACACAACCACAGTGTCTTGGTAGGATCACGCGGCTATCCCACTAAGTGCAACATACATAAGTCAATACAACATTATAAACATGCAAAATACCGAATATATACAATATCGATTATCACATGCCCAACAATATACACAATTATGATAAGTCATTGATCCTCTCATGGAACCCAAACCCAAACAGTTAGTAAACCGGAACGTGATACCCAATCCAATGTTTATCCCGAAATATGGCAATCGATCCCATAATTATGCCAAAACATGGCAACCGATCCCATAATTATTCTGTAACGTTGCAACTGATCCAAGTTAGTTATGTCGGAACGTGGCAACCAATCCATTCAACACACCACAATCACAATCACAAGTACATCCTCAAGATCATACATTTAAGTCATGATTTCATGGCAATCATCATTCATCTATCTCATTTACAACAAGTGTGATTAATAATGCAACATTCATATACATACATGTATCATAATGAAGCAAGAACAAACATACATCACATAATCATAGAATCACAACCATCACCTACTTCGAAACAAGCTTGAAACCCTAAGAAACTTGATCCTCTTCTTTTTGGATTCGTTCCGCTTGTTCTTGATCTACAAAAAATTAATATAATACGGGAATCAATAAACAATCACTAATTAACTGAATTACTCGACAGATGAAGTCATCGTATTTTTGAAAGATGAAATCCTCTTCAAGAGACCTTATTTCACTAGACAATTGGTGTGGTCGGTCAGAGTCTGTTCCACAGAAAGGCTCTAGTATTTGCTGATCATTTATACCACTCACAAGCTACAAAATTGCATTACAAGAATATTATTGTAATACCTAAGTTTGAAAACCAATTCGAAAATGTTAACAAATACAAAAAGGAATGTAACCTTACATTCTTGAACATTTTAAAGTTTTCAACACATAGTTTGTTGGTAGGATCTATGTTTATGTAGTCGCCTTTGCAAAACTCGTTCAACGACTGATACAACAAGATCCAAATTATCATTTTTGTGTCATTGTGTTTGTATGATACAAAGTTAATGTACTATGAAATAAGGAATGGACCAACCTCATAAAGTTCGTCGGATATTAGGCCCATACCATGACAAAAAGGAATTTGGTAATTGTCTTCCTCACCCTGCTATGTGCAACACCACTCTCATAGTATGTGGTAGGGGTGTATATGACCGGGTTGTTTCGGATTTTTTAAATATCAAACCAAACCATTTGTGTAAAAAATTTAAATTTATAAACCAAAGCAAACTAATAAAATTCAAATTTTTTTGGGTTTTTCAACCTTGGGTTGGTTCGGGTTTTTCAAATACCAAACCAAACCATTGTGTCGAATTTTTAAATTTATAAATCAAACCAAAATAATAAACCTCGGATTTTTTCGGTAAAGTTTGCATACAAACATTTAATTAACTTGTACTCCAAATATTTCTTTAGTCCAACCAAAATACAATTATCTATGATGTTTCTTTAAAAAATAACACAAAATATGAGATTAGTACTGATGACACTAAAATATTCAATAACAAATAATAATGAAATCATCATATAAAATAAATATTGCAAAGTCATAATGAAAATGATCATAATTTAAAAGTACTAAATCATGCTAAAATAAGTTTAATAAGTATTAGTTACATTACTAAATATTTAAGGAAAATTAAAATTAGATTAT
>JAJOOD010010891.1:0-28448 GCA_029582525.1 Solanum tacnaense
TTTCAGCACATAAAGAGTTAGGTGGCCCATGACCTATCAAATTAAAGGTCTTTGAGTCCTCTTTCCAATGCCACCAAGTTTGCTTAATTTCGAGCTCGGAGTAAAAAGTTATTCCCATTTTAGTGAAGCCTCTCCTTTAAAGGCACCTCAATCATTTTTAGAGGGGTAGTTTTGTCTTTTCCCATCCCTTCTAAGCTTAGCCATATTTTTTCTTCACCCAATTTAGGGGCCTAATCAGTGTTAAATCATCCTTTCACGTTTTTAATATTTAGAGAACTTAGAGCAAGGTTCCAAGAGGAGAAAAAGCTAGGTTTCAAGCGTTGTTCAAGATTTCGTTGATTTTTGCCAAGAACCTTTGTTCTTTCTAGGTATGTAAGGCTTCTCACAGTGTTGGACTTGTTCTTCCTCACTCCCTATTACTTAATTTAGTCAAGAAATTGTTAAATCTAAAGGATCCATTTGCAGTTAGAGAAATCGGGTCGTGACAAGTTTTTATCAGAGCCCCAGGTTCAACGGTCTTACTTTTACAAAGCTAATGTCTTGTAGAGTCCTGCAGATCGGTGCGGAGACGTCCATAACTTATCTTCGGGAGGCTACAGGATGTCTTTATGAAGATTTCCTTTTTTGTTTCACTTTCGTGCAGCTTGTATCTTATTGGTTCCTTGGAATCTCACTTGTTTCACTCTTTCATAAGATGGCCCGAACGTGAGGTGGCATGGTCGGGGGTGATGCACCCGGGCCTGCAGACAGAGCCCCAACTTGGGGTAGATACCGACCATGAGGTCGAGGCAGGGCCGCAGCACTGGCCCGAGATAGGGAGAAGGAGCCCCAGGCAGCATATGTACCTCCATAACTAGTGGGGCCGGGGCCAGCTGAAGCTCCTGATCTTCATGGACTGCTGACTCAGATACTAGCAGCTATTGGGGAGATGCGACAAACACCAGCCCCAGAAGCACCAGCTCCAGCACCCGTTCCAGCGCTGTAGGGTCAGTCTGCTGCAGTGGCACCAGAGGTTCAATTGCCACCAGTTCATGTGGCCGCCTTGCTAGACTTACAGGACAGGGAGATGCCATTACGCGAGCAGAAGATGCTTGGGGTATTCCAGAGGTTGGCACTGCCGATATTCTCAGGGGCGATTGGAGAGGACGCCCACAAGTTCCAGCTCACTTGCCAGGAGCAGCTACAGTCATTAGGCCTCTTGGAGTCGAGAGGAGCCGACTTCACCGCTCATCAATTCTGTGGGCCAGGCAGGCAGTGGTGGCACACGTATCGAGAGTCAAGGCCAACTGGATCGCCTCCTATATCTTGGCGTGAGTTCTTAGAGGCTTTCTTTGCCCATTTCATACTACGGAGCATCAGGGATAGGCTTAGTGATTAGTTCTCCAGATTGGAGCAGGGCCCTATGACCGTCTCAGAGTACGAGGCGAGGTTCCATGAGTTGTCTCGTCTTGCTACCATGATCCTGTCCACAGAGGAGGAGAGAGTTCATTGTTTTGTACGTGGGTTGCGGTACTATTTGAGGGTCGACACAGAGCATTTGGTTTCAGCCGACAGTTCATTTCTTGATGTGGTCGACCATCCCCGATCTATGGAGCATATTCATCGTGGGGCCCAAGGGGAAGCTATAAGAGGGTACATTACCAGGGAAGCTACATCGGGTCCTAGACTAAGGGGAGGGACTCCTATGATAGGCCACACCAGAGGTTCCAGCAGGGTCAGTCCAGGAGGCATTACCAGCAGGGTGGTCCTAATACGGGCCAAAGTTCGAGGGGATTAGATTCCCTCCCTCCTTACTGCGGTTGGGTTACTATAGGGCGTTCAACTTCGGGGTGTTATGATTGCGGTGCTCTTGACCTTTGGTCCAGAGGGTGCCACCGACGAGGGCGAGGGGTGATTGTACCAGCTCCCCTTGCACCTAGACCAGTTTCAATAGTGCCCTCTCCAGCTAGAGGTGGTGGTCAGGACCAGGATCGTCGGGACAGTTGACAGGGTACCAGAGGCGGAGCTCAGGGAGGCAGGTCAGGTGGTAGATCGGGCGCACCGAGTAGAAGTGCTCAGGGCCATTTCTACGATAGTGCTCACACTGCCGGATGGTCCAACACCTATCTCCCTGGCCCGCTGATGTCTCATCTCCTCCTCTAGTTACAACGCCCTCGTGGCCTCCTACAACTACTCGCGCTTCTTATTTTTCAATCTCTGGGCCTCAACATCATCAGAAGTACACGTAGAGCGGGGATGCTTCCTAGCAGTGCGGGAAGAATCTTGTGGTGGTATTGCATAGTCGAATAGGGAAGTTATCACCACCTCATCAACCAATGTCATAGGGGTAAGACTCTGGCTCAGTCTCTAGTAGGGCTAGGAGTGCATCAATATCAGCACAAACGGTAGCCAACTTCTGTTGGAAGGTGGTCACATCAACGGTCGGGTCTAGCCTCTCAAACACGCGCAACTCAAAGGCATCCAGGCGCTTATGAATAGCCTGAACCTTACATCCATCATCCTCTCCATCCTCGCCTCAGACTCTGCTATGGACTGCTGCGTCCATGGATTCATATGCTGAAGCAAAGTGACCATCTGCGTCTCCAACTTCTGAACTTGAGCAAAAGGGATGGCGGTGGACCCTGAAAAAGGCTTGGCTTTGGATGAGCTAGGATCCTGATTGGAGGCCGGTGACGGAGGAGCCTGGGCATCCGTTGTAGTGGCTGGAGGGGAAGGGTCTTCAACTTGCAGCTACTCCACATGTTTTACAAGATCATCTCCCAAAGGTGGCACCTAAACATGGGCTCCCTGCGAGGTGTAGCTACATTGGACTCATCCCTAATAAGGCTGATATCCAGAGACTTGGTTGCTTGAAGCAATCGCTCACAATGCCTTACTGGTACGGACGAATCCCTGTATAGCTTGAAGATGAGGCACGAGAAGGGAAAACTGGTGGTGGCCTTGAAGCCCGTCTCATGGATCTCTACAATTAATATGTGGGAAAAGTCTATCTCGAACACCGCTACTATAGTTGCAACCATCACTGCTCGGTCCCATGTAACCACATTGTCCGTCTGAGTAGGGGACACATGATTACGCACCAGCAATTAGAAGAATTTAGCAGCAAAAGTCAATGTCGCCTTTTTGATACCCATGCTGGGAGTCTGGACCCACTTAGAGAGCTCTCCATCCGTAGCAAATATGTCGGTCCAGCCATCTTACAAGGGACTCCCTCTACTCGGCATTCCTCTGAAATGCACAACTCTGAATGATGCCTAACCGATAGTTAGACTCTATTGTATTGATGGGCAGAGTGTGGTAAGAGCCATAAATAAACCTGTGGAGTGTGGTCTCAAAGATGTCAACTGGAAACCCCATACTAGTGTGGGCTTAAGTGGAGGCTGAGCTGCGAGCTTGGCCCGTTTGCTGATGAAGTTTCTGACTGTGTCCACATAGGAAGCATAGAACTCCCGGACTATCTCCTTGCTGTAGGACCTTAGGCTTCGTGCCATCCACTCACACCTGTGCTTCCGAAAAATATCATGAATGACTCGAGCGCTGTGGAGGCTGCCTGTGAGAACACGACGCTCCTCAGTGACAAGTTTGACCATCTTGTTGTGCTCATTCAGCATGCAAGCATTTGTGTATATCTAATATTCGCTTGTCACGCACCATCCGTTTGGCTCCGTAGTGACCGGTGCAGGCTCTGAATTGTGGGGAGGGGGGCACTGGAATGTCGCCCGTACTATCAGCCTCAAAAGAGAAAGTGGTGCTGCCGCTATAACCAGAGCCAAACTGTGAGTCAGAGTCAGCCTGTGTAATGACTTGTAAAATGAATAAGTGAAACTAGAGCCTAACTAGTGTGTGTTGGAGTTTTTTGAGGGGTTTCATGTGGTAGAATGTTGTCCCGAGCTATGGTTGAGAGGTTTAGGGGTTAAACGTCAAGGTATGACTCCCCAAGGACCATCCTAGGGGTCCTTGAGGAGGACCCTAAAGCCTAACCCCCAAGATCCCTAGAAACCAAAAAGCTGCCAAATTCAGAGTGAACCACTGATGGGACCTATACCCCGTAGGTCCATCCACGCCCAGTGGATGGCCTTAGTGGGTCAAGGTCCCAAATGGTGACCCTCAGAACCAAACCACGACTCAACAGCACAGAGCAAGGACCCATCCACGGTCCGTGGGTGGGGGTTCGTGGATCACCACTGGTTTCTGCAATTTTCGGCCAAGTTTAACGGTAGGTTAGTAAATTCCTCCCTTGGTTAGTTGAGTTAATGGACGGTTATTTTTGGTTTATTCACATATTTTAAGGGTTTTTAAAGTATTAAAACATATTTACAACTCATTATTTCAAAACTCAAAATCAAAACCTCCCCTTCCTTCCAAAAGTTCTTTCTCTAGAAACCTCCATTGTAGGTGAATGATTCAAGCTTCCAAGGTCAAGACTTCAAGTTTTCCAAGGGAATTTTATGGGATTCTTCGATTAAAGGTATGGTAGTCTTCATCCTTGACTTAGTTTCTTTCAAGGAGCCAATTTCTAAGTTGATTTCAAGTCTCCAATGTTTCTCCAAAAACCCTAATTTTCAATCTTAGCATGGGTTCGATTTTAAACGTTTTCCAAAGGCTTTATTGAATTGAATTATGAATGAATTGTTGATCTAAAGATGAATTAAGATGATTTCTTCCTAGAACCCATGTTTTCCCTCAAATTCCTAAGTTGTGATTTGTGATTGGGAATTGATTGATCATGAATGATGTGACTTGTTTATGTTTATATGGATATAAAATGTTGAAATTATGTTATTACTCTTGCCTAATTGTATTGATCTAAAGTTTGTGGGTGAATGGGATCCATGTCCTTGAAAGGAAAGGTATGAAGGTTAATGTATGAATATGATGTGAAGGATATGTATGTGATCTCAATGAAAGGGTTATGATCATGTTTAGAATGTAATTGTTTTATTGTTGAAAGCATATTCTCAATTAATACTTATGAATGATGATGATCAGGGGCGGACCTACAGTGGTTCTATGAACCCACTTCGTTGAAAAATAACACTGTATATATATATGTATATTTAATCAGTTTTAAAATTTTATATGTACATATTAAATTTTGAACCCACTAACACAAGTCTGAAGCTTAGCCGAGTGGTTGAGGGGGTTCAATTTTCCCAGCCAACCCGGGATCGAATCCCCATTGCCACATTTTTGTTTTAATTCGTTTTTCTGATATATAAAACGTTCAGACATAGTTTTGTCCTCTATGTATGTGTAACTTTTGTCCTTTTAGTTACTTAGAAACTATAAAATGTAGAACAACTTTTTACTTTTACAATTAAAAGTCCAATAGTCAACAACTTTTGTCCTTTTTGTTTTTAATATTTTTTTTTAAAAAAAAACTCAACTAAAAAGGTTCTAATCCCTATTATTCTCAATTCTAAAAACCCTTTTGTCTTCTTCTTTGTTGAATGTTTTTCGCTCTTGATTCTAGTCTTTATATATACATATATGATTATTGTGGTTATTTTTTATTTCTTCAACTAAAAAATCCCTTATCATTCTAAAATCAACAAAAAATTACAAATAATATTAGGTTTATTTCTATGTATTTGATTCTGAAATTAAGGTTATAATTATTTTTTTTAATATTTTATTTTTATTTGTTAAATGTTGAATGAAGAGAAATCATTCATGATATTCTTTTATTTTCTTAGTTTATATTGAAGCCTAGTTTTTCGTCCATCTTGTTATTTACCGTCTCATTCATAAGTTAATGTAATTTTTTTTCAAATGTATTAACATTGTTTAGTATAGTCAGATATGTATGTTGTTAGCCTCATAAAAATTACAAATAATATTAGGTATATTTTTATATCTTGAACCCACTTCGTGAAAATCCTGGGTCCGCCACTGATGATGATAGAATGTGAATGGTTTCTATAATGTGATGTTATAACATGAATTGGTAGGCTTAGGCATCCTATTCTTGTATGAATGAAAGTAATGTGGATTTAAGTATCTTGAATTGGTAGGCTAACGCATTCTTTTCTTGTATTTATTAATGTGATCTTGAATGAAGTATCTTGAATTGGTAGGCTTTTGCATCCTCTTCTTGAATGAATAAAAGTATAGTTGATTGTTGAACCTTGAGTTGGTAGGCTTAGGCACCCTCTCTTGTGTAATGAATGTATGTTGACTTAAAGGAATATGAATCGATAGACCTATGGCAGTCCTTTCATAAATGAAGTAATGTAATGACGATTCTTGAATCGATAGGCCTATGGCATTCCTTTCCTAATAAGTCTATGTACCATGAATCGATAGGCTTATGGCATTCCTTTCATGAGTATGATAATGTAATGAGGAACCATGAATCGATAGGCTTATGTCATTTCTTCCATGAGGACTCTAGAGCTTTCCTAATAATGAACCATGATTTGATAGGCTTATGGCATTCCTTTCTTCTGTAATGATGTGAGTTGGGTCGATATGCCAATGGCATTTCACTCAAGTACAATAATGTAATGTGAATGAAATACTCTATGGTAATGTAGGCTAAGAACCGAGTGGATATGGTAAGATGGAAACTTTCCCAATGTTAGGTTAGAGTTCCAATGAACATCTCCCTATCCCATAACTATGTGCCCACATAGGTCCTAGCTAGTGGATCCACCTAAGCTAGATGTTACCGGTCTTACCTTAGGCAAGTAGACCACCTCTTTACGGTGTGGGACTTCATGACTCTGGATTCCATGTCAAGCACACATGGTCTATGTCGGTTAAACGCTTATTCCCATCATGTGAGATTTGAACTATAGTTACTTGAGAGGTTCTACAAAGTGTGGGTAGTAGTATGGGATGTTATCCATACATTGCACGAGTAGGCTTTGGGAGGGTTATAGTGAGTTCTCTAAGTCTTAATGACTAATGAAAGAATGTGCTCAAAAGGGAGCTAATGAAGAATGTTTGACTTATCTGCTTAAATGAGATGATGCATGCTATACTTGGATTTTATTATGAGTTACTTCCTTGTCATGACTTATTGAGTATAAATGTGCCTTGTCTATGGTGGCTTCAAATGAGTACTTAGTGTTAGTAGTAGTATGGGATGTTACTCATACAATACAGAAGTATGACTTAGAGTTTCCCTAGATGATGGTCCTTATGTTCTGATATGACTTATGAAAGGTTTATATCTCTTATGTATGAGTTTTGTGTAAAGATGGAAAGGTTGAATGGTAAGTTCACTTTTGGTGACCTTAATGTGGTACTTTAGTGTGGATGGTGGTATGGGACGCTATCCATACATTGAACAAGGTATAGCATGAGGGTTGCTTGAGGTGAAGGCTTAATGTGAAGGTAATGGTTTATATGTTGATTATGTCTCTAATGTGGTGAAATGACTTGTATGTTGGTTATGTTTGAATATTATGCCTCTTATACTCATGTTCATGAAGTTTTATCAAAATGGCATAAAAACATGACTTTCAAATAAAATGTTCGTTTTAAGCATGGTTTTTGCATGGCAATCATACTTAGTACTTAATTGTGCTAACCAATATTCTTCTATGTTTACTACAAGTGTAGGTTCCTATATTTGAGTGATTCTCTCTAGTTGAGGCTTGGATTTGAGATTTTCCAAGACTAAGTGGTATGTCCTCATATATCGAGGACAAGTACTTGATGTTTCACTTTCTTTCACGTAAAAGACTATTGTTAGACTTTCAATTGTAAAGGGTCGTGACCCTACTTTTGTTTTGGATATTATTGATGACAATGTGAGACAATAGACTTCCATTGTGTTTCAAATGTTTTAAATGAGTATTTTTGATTGTATGGACTAAAATGAGTTTTTCATTCCATACGATTTCTAGTATCTTAATCAATGACATGCTATGAGGCTTGTATGAGATTTTTTGGAGTCTTGTATGTTGTGTCGCATCTGGGGTCTAGACTTGGGTCGTGATAGCCTGTGAGCCGATCGGTGTGGCCCCCTCTTCATACTGGGGGCACTGACCTTGTCAGAGCTCACCTAATGGGCTCTATTCCGAGTTGTGTGGGGAGTTGTTGGGGAGGTCGTGGTGGCTGGAGGAATGTAGTCATCATCATCCCCAACGATCAAATGTCGAGACGGTGCTACAGACTTGGACATGCCCTTCACGGCGTATGTGAGAGCTTGCTTAGGATCCATGATACATGTGGAAGCTTAGTTAGTACCAAAACAGGCAAAAAAACATACCGAAGAATTTTAGAACAAGAAACGAACCAAAAAAAATCTGGATAGTAGCTGAACTGTCGACCTACGGTGGGTACGGATGGTCCGTGGGTCCCCTCTGTAGGTAACAATACCCAAAATTGGGTCTCTGATGTTGGAACCATGGATGTGCAAAATGGTCCGTCGATGGAATGACGGACCGTAGTCAACACCGTGGTTCAACACTTAGTGAAAAATCTGTGTGCTATTGACCCATAAACCCGACCTACTGTCCGTTGATGTACTGCGACATCTTGGAACATTTGATGCTTGAAAACTAAGGATTAATACTTGAATTGAGTGCATTTTTTGTATGCTTTGATGTGTTTGTTGAATGTGTAGATAGATTCTTGCTTGCGTGATAAATTGAAAAACAGAAAGAGGAAATGATGGTCACCAAGTGAAGACCACGAGCACATAGACGGGACGTGGTCCTTGTAACAAATTATGGTGCTGGTTGTGAAGCTGAACAAGTGAATGAGCAAGGAAAAGTTGAAATAGGAACTGAACCTAAGTGAAGACTACTGACAACTTCACAAGCTATAGTCCACACAACGGCCTGTGGTGCATGTCATAGTAATGACGTAGTGAAGGGGCTTTGGAAAGTTGAAGAGAGAAGTTACCAAGTGAAGACCACGGACAACTACACGGCCCGTGGTCATTGTCACGGCCCATGGTGCATGCTGTGGTAATGATACAGTGAAGGGGCTTTGGAAAGTTGAAGAGAGAATTTAACAAGTAAAGACCACGGACAACTACACGACCCGTGGTCATTGTCACGACCTGTGGTGCATATCGTGGTGATGACACAATGTGCAGGTCTTGAAGAACCTGCTTTGGGGGAATCCAAGTGAAGACCACGAAGGTTTTCACGGACCGTGAAGCCCTTGACGGGTTGTAGAAGTGGGCGTGAAGGGCTCGACAATTCAGTCCTACTTCGAGTAGGACTCGTTTTTAAAACACTTATTTGAATTAATTAGGTCGTTTTTATCTTGGATCTTATCTTACCTTGAACGACGAACGAGTTTCTATTATTCCTAGCTTTTGGTTTTCGATATTGTATATTGAATTAAGTTTGAAGTCTGATTTCCGTTTCTCGAATTATCAAAGTGGTTGTTGATTGCTTATTCTCGTAATTACTTTTTAACATGATTTCATTCAATATTCCAGAATATTTACGTGAAATCATAAATGGCTATAAACCACAACTAGGGTAGTGGGATCCATGACGTAATTCTAATTGTGATTTCGTAAACCGAGTGTAAGGTAATTTGTGGTTACAAACTGTAGTTTAGTTTTCGTTATTCATATATTCTGATGAGTACACGTATTAGATTGAGCCTGTATTTGTCATTTGTTCAAGAGAAAAATGATAGTTAGGAAAAAGCTAAAGCAATCTAACTAAATGGAGTCAAAGTTCAAGTTCGAGAGAAAAGAACCTTAACACCATTGTAGGAAAGGGTAAATCGTGTAGCACTCTAGGGCTGAGAGGACTTGAGTGAAGATTATCTGAGTAGACTGAGAAGTGTTAGATATAGCTAACTTGTATGTAGTTTGTACAGTTAAATTGCCTGAAACTCAACTACGGAAGAACACTAGATGCAACGCTATGGTGAACACAATCCTAGTTTCATTTAATTATTGACACAACTTCAAAACTGATATTTTGTTTATTGTTAAATTGGACTTTTATTTGAAACTTTGATTACTAAAGCGTTAAAGCTAAACCCAATTATACTTTCCACAATTGTTTATTTAGGAAATAATAACGACATTTGGGTAAAACGCGACAGTGAAATCATTTATGTAAAGAAATTGTCTGTGGGATCGACCTCAACTCATGTTGAGTTCTATAAATTGACTTCGACCATTTATATCTCTTAATTGAGGTGTAAGTTTGGACATATCAAATTTTGGCGCCGCTGCCGGGGAATTTCATTTCAGAAGTGTTTTTCTAGCTTTTATTCTAAGTGTAGTTAGATTTCCTATTTTACGTCTTGTTCTTTGTCTGTGTCTCTTTTCGGTGAGTTCGACTGTGTATGGCAAATACCAGAAGTAAGGTATCCTGATTAGTCCCATACGACCCAAAACTCAGGAAGACAATCCATAAGATGGTGAATGCACAAAGACTGGAGGTGCATAGACTTAGATTTGGATTGGAAGCTGCAACCGTTGCAAGAGGTATTCAGCCGAATGTTGTGAACAATCAACCTAGGGCAGTGGACGAGAACATAGCCATGGATGGAATCATTCCTCCCCACCACCAAGCAATAGCTCCAATGGGTAGAGCACAACATCCAACTCACATGATGTATGAAGAGGATGACTTAGATTTGGATGGAGCTTGAGCCACTGGAGAGAAAGTCTTACCTGCACTACCTACATGTGTTAAATTCACAATCACCTGCACTATGGTTCAATTACTAAATCTGAAAGGTATGTTCAGGGGAGATGCAGGTGATGATGCAAACCACCATTTGATGAACTTTGTGGCAATTTTCAAGTTGCAAGAGATTCTTGGAGTAAGCCAAACACTGATGAGATTGAGGTTGCTCCCTTTGTCTCTTACAGGAGAGGCAACCAACTGGTTGAATGAGATTCCGGTTGAATCGATTAGGACTTGGACTGAGTTGAAAGAGGCTTTACTAGAGCAATTCTTTCCTGAATCAAAAGAGTTGCATATGAAAGACGAGATCACTTCCCATAAGTAGCTACTAGGAGAAGCGATGCATGACACTTGGTGGATATTCAGACAAAAGCTAAAGAAGTGCCCAAACCATGGTCTCACTGAGAGACATCTAAAACATGCATTTTACAGGTCTTTAAATTATTTCACTAAACCTATTGTTGATGCAGTGTGTGGAGGATCGTTTATGAGGAAGCCATTCTCATAGAAGATGCAATTGATGGATGAAGTGTCAAAGAATAACAGGGCATGGTACACCAGGGATGCAGAAGTAGGAGATCTTGGGTACACATTTGAACATTGAGCTGAGCAAAGGAAGAGAGAAGAAGAAATGGATCAAGTCATGGCTCACATGAGGACCCAAATAGACCTACTTACAAAGCACATTGTCTCAAAGCCTGAAAAGGTAAATTTTGTGGGACAACCAAACAAGTATGAAGTTTACGAAATTGATCTAGATGAATAGTCTAATTACTTAGGAAATCAAGGGGGTTTCCAGAATTATAACTCGGGAAACCAGGATAACGATTCTGGAAATATAGGTCGGAACTACTCAAGGGAAGGACAATGTGAAAGGCCTACAAATAGAGAGTAGGGAAACTGGTAGAACGGAGATGGTTACATGAATGATCATAGTGCCGTGTATGTGCCCCCAGGTAATAGATTTCAGGTCAGTGGCTGTTCCAGCGAGTTTAAGCTGGAAGATATGTTGGCCAAGGTGCTCCAGAAAGTTGAGTCAACAGCTGCTGAGGTAAATGAGATGAAAGGTGAATTTTCCAGTATGAGTCCACTGGTAGACTCCCACACCACCTCTATCAAGCAAATTGAATAGCAGTTGGGGCAACTTTCAGCCTCATTAAATAAGAGGAAGAACGGGTCACTACCAAATGACATGATCCAGAACCATAAAAAGGATGGGCATTGCATGGCTATTGCCACCAGGAGTGGTAATATTCTTACTGACCTAATTTCTGCAGGTACTAAGCATGAGCAGGTATTGGAGCAAGCTGGAAGAGAGGAGGATGAAGCTGAGCAAGTAGATGACTTGAAAGGTGCTCAACCAATAGCCAAATCAGCATGAGTGAAAGAAAAAGAGGTTGAGGGAACCTTGCCTTTACAAAAAATTCCAAGACCACCTTCTCTTTTCCCTCAAAGGCTTTAAAAGAAAGTTGAAGATGGGAAATTTGCTATGTTCATCACCATGTTGCGACACCTGTCGGTAAACATCCTACTGGTGGAAGAAGTAGAAAAAATGCCAGGATATGCAAAGTTCATGAAAGACTTGGTCACAAGGAAAAGAGCTGTAAGTATAGATTTAACTGACAATGTTCATCACTGCAGTGCTATTGCTACCATGTCTATGGCACAGAAGAAGAAGGATCCAAGTGTATTTACCATACCGTGCACTATCAAATCAATTGAATTTGCAAAGGCCTTGTGTGATCTATGGTCCAGTATCAAGTTGATGCCGCTGGCCATCTATAAGCAACTGGGGTTAGCAGTTCTAAAACCCATAGCCATGAGGTTGATGATGGCAGATAGGTCAGTGAAGCGACTTGTAGTCATTCTATGTGATGTGCTCGTGAAGTTGGACACATTCATCTTTCCGACAGACTTCGTTATATTGGATTGCAAAGTGGATTTCGAGGTTCCCAATATTTTGGGAAGACCTTTTCTGACAACGGGTTGAGCATTGGTAGATGTTGAGTGAGGAGAACTGAATTTCAAATTCAACAAAGAAGAGGTAAAGTTTAATATTTGCAGGTCTATAAAGCATCCACATGATATGAATGTGGTGTCTGCAATAGTGGTCTTTGATGAAGAAGAAATGAGAGCATCAATTGAAGAGAGAATGGTTGTTGAAACCTTAGTTGCAGTACTGATGAACTTTGAAGCTGACTTCAGGTTTTTTTATGTAGAGACAGTAAATGTGTTGCAGGGTATGGGATCACACTCTTATGCTCCAAAGAAGTTGGACCTAGATCTGAAAAACAGGCCAAGTCCTCCAGCAAAACCATATATTGAGGAGCCACCTATGCTGGAACTGAAACAGTTTCCCAGTCACTTGAGGTATGTATTTTTGGGAACTAACAACACTTTACCTGTGATTTTGGTTGCAGATTTGAATGATGAACATGTCCAAGCGTTATCAAGGTGTTGATTGGGTATAAAAGGGCTATTGGGTGGACTATTACTGATATCATCGGGATACCTCCGGGTATATGCACACATAAAATTCAACTTGAGGAGGACTGTAGCCCAAGCATTGAACACCAGCGGAGGCTAAACCCACCTATGAAAGAGGTGGTAAAAAATGAGATCATCAAGTGGTTGGATGCTAGGGTGGTATACCCTATTTCTGACAGTCACTCGGTCAGTCAGGTGCAATGTGTGCCCAGAAAGGGCGGTATAACTGTGGTTGCGAATGCCAAGAATGAGTTGGTCCCACAGAGGCCAGTCACTGGATAACGAGTGTGCATGGATTACAAGAAGCTAAAGAAATGGACCTTGAAGGATCATTACCCAATACCTTTCATGGACCAGATGCTTCATAGGTTGGCTGGCAAAGGGTGGTACTGCTTTTTAGATCGATACTCTAGCTACAACCAGATATCAATTGCTCTTGAAGATCAGGAAAATACCACCTTTACATGTCCTTATAGCACCTTTGCGTTTAGACGTATGCCATTTGGACTATGTAATGCACCCACAATTTTCCAAAGTTGTATGATGTCTATCTTCTCATACATGGTGGAAGATACTCTGGAGGATTTCATGGATGACTTTTCTGTGGTAGGTAATACCTTTGATGATTGTTTGTTATATCTTAGCAGGGCCCTACAGAGATGCAATGAGGCAAATCTAGTGTTGAACTAGGAGAAGTGCCATTTCATGGTCAAGAAAGGCATAGTCCTTGGACACAAGGTTTCACAGAAAGAGATTGAGGTCGACAAGGCCAAAATTGAGGTGATTGAAAAGTTACCACCGTCGATCTGTATGAAAGGTGTTTGATGTTTCTTAGGACATGCCAGATTCTATAGGCGGTTCATCAAGGACTTTTCCAAAATTGCACACTCCATGTGCAAGCTTTTGGAGAAGGAGGTGAAATTTGTCTTTGATGAGGCATGTTTCAGAGATTTTGAATGCCTAAAGGAGAAGTTGATTTCTGCAACAGTGATTATTGGCTCAGATTGGGCAGAGCCATTTGAGGTAATGTGTGATGCTAGTGGTACTGCGTTAGGAGTTGTGTTAGGGTAGAAGTGCAACAAGATGTTCCATCTGATTTACTATGCTTCTTATTCACTAAATGGAGCACATCGAAATTACACTGTCACAAAACAGGAACTATTGGCGATGATGTATGTCATCGAGAAATTCAGAGCTTACTTGCTAGGCACTAGAGTGATAGTCCATACGGACCATGCAGCTCTGAGATACGTCATGACAAAGAAGGATGCCAAACCAAGGTTGATCAAATGGGTGTTACTTCTTCAGGAGTTTGACTTTGAGGTTAAGGATAGGAAAGGTTGTGAGACAATGTAGCTGATCACCTATCCAGGCTGGAGGCTGAAAAGAAAGAGGAAGTTAAGCTCAACATAAATTATTTGTTCCCGGATCAGCAGGTATTAGCCGCTACTCTTGATCTTATTCCTTAATTTGCTGATTTAGCTATCTATCTTGTTAGTGATTTGATGCCTCAGGGCTGCCTTATCAGCAAAGAAAGAGGTTCTTGCATGATATGGGTAAGTATTTTTAGGATGAACCTTATCTATACAAGGTGTGTGCTGATAACATCATCAGGCGACGTGTTCCTGAAGCTGAGATGTTGCATATTCTTGAAGCCTATCATTCCTCTCTTGTAGGTGGTCATCATGGAGGTGCTCGGACAACGCATAATATACTTCAGTGTGGGTACTATTGGCCCACTATTCACCAGGATGAGATGGATGTAGTGAGGATTTGTGATGTGTGCCAGCGACAATGAGCCATCTCTCAGCGCCATTAGTTACCCATGATACCTATTCTGGAGGTGGAGTTATTTGATGTGTGGGGAATCGACTTCATGGTCCCATTTGTGAGCTCCTATGGGAAGAAGTACATACTGGTTGCAGTGGACTATGTGTCCAAATGGGTTGAGGCAGCTGCTTTGCCTGAGAATGATGGTAAGAGTGTTGTTGGTTTTCTGAAGAAGAATATCTTCTCAAGGTTCGGCACACCCATAAATATCATTAGTGATGGTGGTTCTCATTTCTGCAATAAGGTATTCAATTATCTTATGTCTAAATATGGAGTTAAACATCACAAGGTAGCAACACCTTATCACCCACAAACTAGTGGCCAAGTGGAGGTCTCCAACAGAGAAATTAAAGCAATTCTGGTAAAAATGAATTCCAACAGGACAGATTGGGCACATAAGTTAGATGATGCTCTCTAGGCATATCACACAGCTTTCAAGACGACTATTGGTATGTCTCCATATCAATTGGTGTTTGGAAAGGCATTTCATTTGCCGGTTGAGCTTGAGCATAAAACATTCTAGGCTTTGAAGAAGCTGAACCTTAGTTGGAGTGAAACTGCAAACTTGATATCACGCCCCGAGCCTAAACCCTGGACGTGGCCGGCACTCGAAGACCATTGCTGGCCCCAAGCGAACCCTTGGCCTGGCTTACTTAACTCAGCAGAAGACTTAACTCAACAGAATAAACTCAATGCAATAGTTTAAATGATAACATCTTAGCCAAAATGGCAACTTATGTCTCAAAACAAAGTATCTACAAATACATAGATGAGAGACTAAATACTAACTGTCAGACTGTCTATGAAGCCTCTATAGTACTGAGATGGATGTTGGGACAGACCCCACAACATCCTCATAGAGTAAAACTAGGAAAGCGAAATAACAGAGTCCTCTGGAATGCAAGGAGGCTCAGCACTGACTCTGGAGTGCTCAACTGGATTAACAGTGTGCTGGATGCTGATCCTGGTTACTTGTGTCTACATAATAATAAGATGCAGGTCAACTGGCTGTCACACCCCAACCCTAGGTGAGGCGGACAAGTACCATATGAACATATGCTTTACAAGTGACCTATGATGAGAAAGTAAACTACTATGCAAATGGATTTACTAATGAGAAGTTTCGTATACAATACATGTCGACTAGCTGAACTAATACATGTGACAAGTGAAACTATGAATATAGATGATAACTTTACAATGTCTACAAAGCCTCTACTGGAATCCATGACTGTACCACTAAGAAAATATGCAGAGTAATGACTCGGCAAATCCCCGAATCAACCTGGAGCTCACCAGCAACTGCTAAATATCATGTGCTTCTATTGGGGAGATCTATTAGTTGAGTACCTGTACCTGCAACATGAAATGAAGCGTCCCCAATAAGGGACGTTAGTACGAACGAATGTACTGAATATGTAAGGCATAAATACAACCATATGTAAAATGAGAGCTCAAGTGAAATCAAATACCAATAGATAAGGATTAGAGACCACCTTTGCTTATACTTGTGGAATCGTGTATGTTACATTCTTTTCTTTACTTTGCTGTACGTTATAATATTTATAAGGCATATGATACAAATGACCAGCTGATCAGTGGTAGAAGAGGATGACCCATGCTAGGCATTTTAACCCCTGGCATGCTGTCCTCATAATTCCACAAATTAGGATCGGCCCATGCTAGGCTTTCGCCCCTGAGCTTCCACCCTTCTATACCAATTGGGATCGGCCCATGCTAGGCAAAAAACCCTAGGCTACCACCCATAATTATACAAATTGCTTCACTTAGATCCTTTAATCTTTGAGATTGTTGTTTTGATGTTCGTAACTCTTTTGAGATTGTTCTTTTGATGATCATAACTCTTTTGAGATTGCTGTTTTGGTGGTCATAATCATTGTTGAGATTTGGAACTATGGACCAGTAGTAGAAGGCATACGAATATGTACTTACGATAATGATAATGATGTGGGAAGCAAATGTGACACCAACGTAATACTTAGGAGCTTATATGACACAGTAAGCATTTCGACATCTCAAACTGAAGCACATATCAAGTGAAGATATTTAACATTCAGCCAAGAGATTTGAACTCTATATGATAGCCAAATATTCACAAACTAATATCAAATACAAGGTATACATGAACGTGGAACCAAGAGAGAATGTGGACAGATTCAACTTATGGACGAATACATATTCCAAGTAAGTACATATAAAATGTACAACAAAGCAAGTAGGGATATTGTGAGGTAACATTATAGTCTAACACGATGGAAGTAATAACCAATAAAGGGAAAGTATGAACATGTGAAAAGGTAACATATATGATGGAATAGACAATTGAAGCAAGTTGGAAAGATATGGACAAATTGTCTATCCAACATATAAACATATGTACCATGTGTAATCTAGGATCATTTTGATTCATATAAGGGAAATACGTGCCAAGGGTACTTTGATGGTGAAACAAGTTTAAACCTTGCATGCTAATATTTGGCAGAGTAAGCACGTACATTTAGTAACAAACTATTATTAGAGTACTCACTTTAATGCTCTAGGGAGTAGGAACTGCAACTATGGATCAGTCACTACCAAGGGCACTTAGAAAGCTTACTTTTGTTATACAAGTGTTGGGTTCATGCTAAAGAAATAGGAAATCAAATAGCCTTACATACCTTGCTGCACAACATTGGATATTACAATGAGTTAACCGTCTTCCTTTCAAATTATTTATCTACAATGGATTAAATAATAAAACTAGCATTAGTAGTTGATCAACATGTTTGGGCTACTTGATAAGACCAAAACAGTAATTGGCATTATATCTATAATTGATCCCATCAAGAGTGTTTTTCCCGTCCCTTCTCCTATAATTTTTTTTATATACTATACAAACCTTCTTATAAGGTCCTCCGAAACTCCTCGGGCTTCATCACGTCTGGAAAACAGTATTAAAGGAATGGCAGGAACTAAACTCATGCAACACTCAATTAAGTGGTGTATCACTACACTTTCAATGTTCTATCCTCTAACCAGTTCCCATGACTTCTCTGCACATATCCAGCAAGACCCTCTTATTTTATGATACACAAAACAGTCCATAAGCATCACAATGTGGAAGTAACAATATGAATTCATGGCTTCCGATCAACACCCCGTGATTTCCAACTAACATTACATTTAAGATGCTCAAAACGAGCTCACAATTAAAATTTAAGGGGACTCCACTTCATGGCTGTCCCAACAAGCACATCCTTCCTGAACTTTTACCAAGTTCACACCATATAGAGGCAACACTCCTCAGTTCATTAACACATACAAACTTTCACATACAATTCAAGAACAAGAGAGGGATGAAAATTTCCATAGCTTACCTTGCTGGAAAGAAATCTCACTTGCTAAGACTTGAATTCTTCAAGGTTTAGGTTGTCCTCTCCCCCTTACCTTGATGTTAAATAAGATTATTCACTTGAATTCCTTCATATGGGAGATGTTCTACCAAGTTTTACTTTAAAAAACACCTGTTTCCTTCAGATTTTAATGGTGAGGTTGTAGACCAGAACTCTTGGAGCTTCTATGGTTTCCTTGGGAGTAATTTTCTGGAGAATAAGTGATAAAGGAGTTGTGATGAGCTTGAGTGCTTTACAGGTACCTTCTGGACGTTTTCACTTAATAAAATGGAGAAAGAATATGGTCCTTTACTTTAAGCAAACAAGTGCATCACCTCCTTAATTTTTTGCCACAAGTTTCTAAGTAGGTGCATGACCTACTTGCTCTTTTTCACTTAAATGCTGTCCACTTATTCTAAGTAGGTGCATCACCAACTTGCCCCTTTTAGCTTAAAATTCAGTCCACTAATTCTAAGTAGATGCATCACCTACTTGCCCCTTTTAACTTAAAATTTAGTCCACTAATTCTAAGTAGATGCATCACCTACTTGTCACCTACTAGCATAGTTTAGTCAAGCAAGCACCTCACTTATTTTACAGCATTTTCCCAATCTTAGTTTCTTTACAAGACCGTAGCACTAAGACACACTTGACCACTTTGACTTTTACATCGAATACCACCTTTTACTATCCCGAGTTCGAAATGTTTTTGAGTTCACTTAGTCGTATATGTGTTGGAAGGCATGGGGTATTACAACTTTAAACCTATTCTATTGTCACTAGTCACATGGGAAACCGAGTCCATAACTATACCACAAAGCAATTTATAACCGTCATATAAATAGAACTAGTAAACATAAAATATGGGGTGTTACATCCTCCCTCCCTTATGATCATTTGTCCTCGAATGATAAGTGTAGTTGATATTTGGTTCCTGGAATTTCATTTGGAGATTTGCGAGAGTTTTCTTTGTTAGTAGGACTATCCAAAATCTATAGAGTAACCTAAAACACGTATAGACAAGTCTAGCGGGACTTGTCAATAGATATGGTTCATGAATAAAAATATTATAAATTAAACCTCTTTCTTGACCATGTAATCCACTGAAGACACACAAGTAGAACTCATACTAATAAGGAATTTAATATACATAACACAAGACATGCAAATGACATATCAAATGAACAAATTCTAGTAGGACTTATCATCATATAAGGGGACCACATGATCTCAGATATTTATGCTGCTGTTTAGAATGAGGATGGCTATTTAGGATCTCTACCATCATCTTTTCCAAGTATCTTATGTTATACTCTAGTCCTTCCACAGTACTTTAATGAAGGTTACACCTTTTGTGCTTAGCGTCCGGGTCTAACAATCAAGAATAACTATAGTATATCCCAATTTTTTTATATGGAATGACAGATAAAATCATAGGCCTAACCTATCGGGGTTTTACTCTTCCTTCTCTTTTATCTTATGATGCTTTTTATAGATGATTCTTATAAGAACGCATAGCTGTTAATGTAAACTCTAAAATTTTATGCCGCATATTCGTATAAGGCATTATGCTAAGTTATTTATCTATGGTTGTGATAAAACTTACATATATGGCCCACCTTTTCTGGTCAAAATCTTCACTACCTAATGATACAAGGAAACATTTTCCCAAGATGTTCAAAACTCAAGTCGATAAGCACAGAGGGGCATAGTATACGGATAAATAAGTCACATTGGGTATGACACACAAGCATACTAGCACAAAAGGGAGCGCATGATATACTGGCATTAAGCTATAGAAATATGTGGTGTACGCATGCATATGGTTCATACGATAGCGTGTGGGCGAATGAACTATAAGGAATATAGGAAGTGGATAGATGAGCAGATGATGCATGAGTACTAAAGCTACGAAATATATAATACATAAGTAAGTAGACTATACACGGAACACAAATCACATTGAGCAAGTGTGTTATATCGCATGGATAGGTGGACTAACATGTCAATAAGTACACATATGTAATATGAGCAAGTCAGCACATGACACATGGCTAGATAAGCTATAATGCATGTACTGTTTAAGAAAATAGGCTACGAGGCATGTGATATATATCAAAATGGTTTATGATGCATATGACATGTAAACAAGTGATGTGCGAGTCGTATAACCCACAAGCATTAATTTTTCCCATAGCTTAGCTCAATTAGCATGCAGTACCCATACAATATGGACAAGTGACATGTGGAAAGTAACCAGTGCAATAAATAACATGTAAGGAAAAGGTCCTACGAAAACATATAGCAATAAACAAGGGTGCTCTGAAGCGGATAACACTTACATGCAAGCAATCTATGACATTAGGTAACATGTGAGAAAGTAATCCATAAAGGGAAAATGACATACAAATAGATAAGTTATAGAACATGCATCATGTATAATTATATAACAAACCATCTTTGGAAACTACGAGATATCCTATAGAAGCACTCTACCATATTAGCGACAAACACATTGTCTTAAGTATTAAGTCACGGGTGGGATAGTTCTGCTCATATTCCTTACTCACCTCAAAGTGCATATAATTGATTTCCCCATCTACTCTCTTCAATCCTCTAATAATTCTTATAGGTGTTCTGATATTAGGCTTCCATCTAGGTCAATACAAATAATACAATTAAGATAGAAAAAGAAAATCCTCCATAGTTCATCTTTTGGAGTAGGAGGCCGAGGTCAACTTTGCCTTCATTACTAGCTTGTGTTATATCACATTCAATGTCTGGTGACCTTTGACGATCGAAATAGAAAATAAATAGTGAAGCTTGAACACACCATAAAACATGAAATCTAATAACAAGTAAATGTTAGGTACCTATAAAGTTATATCATCATAACGTCTCAGAGTTAGTCGCTTTGGGCTTAACAAGATAGGTCTGGCCATACTAATAGATTTTTTTTTAACATGTGAGGGTGATCCGACACTTTTCCCAAAAAAGGTAGCGAATAAGAACGACTAGAATGATCAATTTTTCCTCTCCCCTAACTGGACTATGGTTGATGAATTACTGCAAGCATATATTAAATGAATCCTGTAGTAGCTCTATTCAATTTGATGGAAGATTATACATGTGTGTAATGCTCTACTTCTCTTTTGTACTAATTATGTAGATGAACTAGGTCCATGTATCTTCTATCTAGGTAACCTTTCTATTCCCCTTTTTTTCTTGTTGTTATCAAGACCAAATATCAAGACTTGAATCAATACTAAAATGACTTTTCTGTCAGACAAAGGTTCACAAAGTTGTTCCCGGGTGCGCCTTTATAACTCGTTAGGGTTGAAGAGTTGATACCTTATTCTTGCCTCTTACACTTAGCAATCACTCTTTCATAGCCACCTATCTCAATCCTCTAAAGCATCTTCATATCACCCCTACTCCTATGTTTAGGGGATTTGACATGTCCCATCTCTTTCTAACTAGAAGATCTACGTACATATTCGGCCAATGTCATTCAAGCTTCATTCTCATATGCTTCCTATCTAACAAGTACCTTTAATCAAAATTAGTAGTTTCATGTACTCCAATCCCACTATGTACAACCTAACTAATCACAACTTAGGTCTAACTAATCAATTTTTCTTTTGTTAACCTTACCCTTTAGTCACATACTAATCCTCTATAGCTAAAACATAGATTATAGTAGGAACTATCATACATATATCATTTGCAGCAATTAGCACAATTATCCCTAAGTTTTATACCCATAATACAAATGTTATTAGTACTTATTCGGGGTGGTTGGTATATACCATATAAAAAGCCAACTATTAACATATTCAGGATGATATATGGTGAGAATTTGGACATTGCCAGCCAATTAGGTACCTCTCTAGTAACACTATTGCACTGATACATTTACCTTTCGAATTGTGCCACTGCCTTCTTCCAACTAAAAGAAATTGGTTCAACAACATCATTTTCGAGTACATGTGTAACGCTGGAAATTCTATGTATATCACAGACTAAGAATGAGTTTCCTATATAGGAACAAATCCTATAAATATGGAGGAAATATAGAACTCAAAAGTTGGTTACACCCTCCTAAGAAGATGAGCTTGGAAATGCTATAGCTCATATGTGTAACTTGGTAACCCATCATTTTTAAGCAAACACTATATCTTTCAAAATTGAACCAAGTGATACAAATAGTACAAATGCAAATTTAGATGCAGATAACATAAAAGCTTTTACATACCTTGTGGAGTGGGATGGTCGAATAAAATGAGCTCAATCTAGTCTGTTGACATTTTAGCTAGCATTAACCTTAACCACATTAAGCATAATATGAATAACAAGATCAGGTTAAAGTGGAAATTGACTTCTTAACTTTGCTCTATCGCACGATCTGGATTATGAAGGAAGGTAACATTTCCTAAATTTCCAAGCAGGCTCCTAATTATAAATATGACGCGCAACACATTCATAAGTAATGCACTACTAGACACGGCTTTGTAGTCTCCCTAGGATGAACTGCTCTGATACCACTTTTGTCACACCCCAACCCTAGGTGAGGCGAACAAGTACCATATGAACACGTGCTTTACAAGTGACCTATGATGAGAAAGTAAACTACTATGCAAATGGATCTACTAATGAGAATTTTGGTATACAATACATGTCGACGAGCTGAACCGATACATGTGACAAGTGAAACTATGAATACAGATGATAACTTTACAATGTCTACAAAGCCTCTACTGGAATCCATGACCGTACCACTAGGAAAATATGCATAGTAATGACTCGGCAAATCCCCGAATCAACCTGGAGCTCACCAATAACGACTAAATATCATGTGCTTCTATTGGGGAGATCTATTAGTTGAGTACCTGTACTTGCAACATGAAATGCAGCGTCCCCAATACCCACAAGAAATAATTTGAATGGAAAACTAGGTGCATCACCTACTTAAATGTGTGGACTAAATTAAAGACACATGTTGGCTGCAAATGAAGTACAAGAAAGGTGGCAAAAGAGAATCTATTAAGGCCAAAAATCTGATACAAATATCTCATTTTCCTCTTATCCAAATTTTAAGCTCTCAAGTTCATATATTTTTGTCTCTTAAGATGAAACAGCCACCCAATATTCCCACTAGGGTTCTAACTATTTTTCAACTTGTTTCTTCCTAAACATCCACAAGATCACCTTCTCTCCTCTATTGTTTTAAGTATATTGGACAGTTCTTCAACGGGAGTGAACTAGAGATATCTATATGTGTTGGCAGCCAAGGTTCTGCCACTCTCTTCCAAATATTAAAAGAAGGTTACAAAAATAGTAATTGAAGGAGAATAACAAATTAAGATAACCAAGATAAGGGCACTGCCACAACCTCTAATTATTAGTTTATTTGAGAATTCTAGACTTACTTGTTTATTGTTACTCATGGGATGGTGATTGAAAACCATAAATTCAAGTCTTTTGATTATTTTTGAGTGTTGAGGACTGCTATTGTATTGATTTGTTTATGGGAGGTCATGGATGTACTTAGAGAATGATTGCGGAAAGCTGTATGGGGCATATTTACAAGCTATGGTGATGCATCATTAAATTAAAGTATTGGTAAGATCATTGCCCGTTCCATAGGAAGGTTGTTTCGTGTAAATAACTATAATGGACAAAATTTGTGAAAGAAACAATCAATTAGAAGGATTATGGGCTGGCTGCCTGGCTACTGTTTTGATGAGTTGAAATATCCCAAGTTGGTTGGTAAGCTGCAAATATTAGCCTTAATGATTGGTTGTTGTAGATGAAGACTATGACGTTAAAAGAGAGGTTGACACTTCGTAAGCTATACGATTGGGAATTGAGGTATGTAAGGCTATTCAATTTCCTATTTCTTTGGCATGAATCCAACACTTGTATTACAATGTAAGATTTCTAAGTGCCCTTGGTAGTGACTGATCCATAGTTGTAGTTCCTACTCCCTAAAGCACCAAAGTGAGTACTCTAATATGAGTTTATTACTAAATGTACATGCTTACTCTGCCAAGTATAATGCATGCAGGGTTTAAACTTGTTTCATCGTCAAAGTACCCTTGGCACGTATTCCCCTTATACAAATCAAAATGATGCTAGATTACACATGGTACATATGTACATATGTTGGATATACGATCTGCCCATATCTTGCCAACTTGCTTCAATTGTCTATTCCATCCTATATGTCATCTTTGCACATGTTCATATGTTCCCTTTATTTGTTATTACTCTCATTGTGTTAGACTATAATGTTTCACAAGATCTCTACTTGCTCTATTGTACAATTTATATGTACTTGCTTGGAATATGTAACCGTCCTTAAGTTGAATCTGCCCACGTTCTCCCTTTGTTCCACGTTCATGTATACCTTGTATTTGATATTAGTTAGTGAGTATTGGCTATCATATAGAGTTCAAACTTCTTGGATGAATGTTAAATGTCTTCACTTGATATGTGCTTCAATTTGAGATGTCAAAATGCTTATTGAGTCATATAAGCTCCTAAGTATTACACGTTCATGTCACATTTGCTTCCCATGTCATTGTTATTATCGTAAGTCCATATTCATATGTCCTCTACTACTGGTCCATAGTTCCAAATCTCAACAATGATTATGACCACCAAAACAACAATCTCAAAAGAGTTATGATCATCAAAAGAGCAATCTCAAAAGAGTTATGAACATCAAAACCACAATCTCAAAGATTAAAGAATCTAAGTGAGGCAATCTGTATAATTATGGGTGACTACAACATTCACATGTCTCATACTAATCTATTATATACTATTGTGCCTTACATTATTTTCATAAATATTTTGACCTTTATGTGTGGTTTCTCTTATTTCAAAGTCTTTTCCTTTTATGCAGATATGGTAATATTTTCATATTGATACAAACCCGCGAATTATACAATCTGTAGCCACAACCCGTAAATATGCAAACTATAGCTATGGAGCTTAATTAAGTTTATTTATAGTGGTTATTTGCGAAAGTTTCCCAAAAAGAAAACAATGGGCTCCAATTATTAACGCCAAATTTTGACTAAACCCAACCAAGACTTACGAAGACTCAAACTTGACAACTAAAATAAGATGAGGAAACGTTTAATTTTTGATAAATTTTCATTCAAGATGCAGAGCAGTTACCTACCAACTTCTCTGGGTAAGGTTTTTGGAGCGACAAGACAAACACATTTCGATTATTGCCTCTCTTATATAAAGCACCACATTGATACTATTGAATATACACGTTATTCACATAAATCAAGATTATTCTTGATAATGATGCCATTGTGAGGAATCATGGTATTAGAACATGTTCTCGGAGTTACGTTCACTATAACTAATTAAACTCAATCGTCTCCTTGCAATTAAAGGACTCTTATGATTCTCATGCAGGTAGCTCCTCTAAATGGGATCACATTGGGTGGTAGAGTTGCAGTTTGAAACCCCGGTACACTCTATGTTGCGACTGAAAAGACTGTAATATATCTGTCCTTGTGCAATTTTATTCTTTTAAGTATCTTTAATGTACCCCTGTCAAAATTCAAACCGGTGTGAATACTTTGTGAAAATTCTTCAAACTACTTTGTTAACTTGTAGAAAGTTTTATGCACATCCATACGTAATGCGTGCCATATTCATATCCTCAATTTCAATGCTTGAACGTTACATATCATTTTATTTCACTCTCTTATATACAAAGGCATTTTTACTGATGTTATTCATTTGGAAAGACCTTTGCTAATGTGAATTTGGGAGATTTGTTATACATAAATTGGAGCTTTTGCTAATCATAGCCAACTGCTTCATAAGCTACTAAGAGTTACTATAAGTTTGTACATGCATATGCATTAGAATTATAATAATGATGGATGAAGCTTTCAATATATTACGTGGCTATTTAGTTTTCTGCTTATGAATAACCTGACTAGAGATAAGTTGCAAGGAAATGACTCAAGGATTTCATTGGTTTTGTGCTTGGCTTTTGTTTTCCTTTCGTGTTTATGATTAGTGGTAATTATAATGTGGTTTCTTCCCAGTCAAATATACCAGAAAGTAAAGATTCCATGAGAAGCTTCTATTTCCATTTTACCCATACAAATTGTTGTGCTTAGTAGTACGTTGTTTGTTCTTATTGACTAGCTAATGTGGTTGAGACTAGCTAATGTGGTTGAAGTTAACAATTCTCTTTCACTTCTAACAAAGAAAAACCAACTGATTATTTCTTTGTGTTCAAAATATATAGGTGAATGGAAACAACATAATAAAATCGGACAGATATTTTGTTTCATGCTTTTGTCAATTGGATTTTCCTGAATTTAAATAGCTTATCTCCAAAGTGATGTGTTATTTTCTGTGCAATTTGAGCTTTTAGATGCATTTCCACTACAAACTCTCTCTTATTAGTAATGACCATATCGGTCGAATTGTGTTAATGTTCACTCCTTTACTTTATTTTCAGGTAATAAAAAAATTTCAACCTGAAAGAACCTACTTTTGTTCAGAAATTCCAGAATTCAAAAGCTATATCTCTGTTTTAACCTTTTCTAGAAAACTCCATGTAACATTCTGCAAAATATATGTAACATACTATGAAATGTGTTAATGTTGGTATTTATTTTAATTATGTTGCATATTTACAGGTCTTTCTTTATAACTACTTTTATCTCCGCAATATGCCTGTGCCTTGCACGGGCACCCTTATCTAGTACAAATATAATTATCAAAATGTATATGTAATTTATATTTCTACCAATAAACTAATTGTCCAAATTGTACATTACATAATTTTCCTTTTTTCTTTTCAAGCATAGCATAAACATTTTTTAGAAAAAAAATTAATTTGTCTTGCTTTGCTCCACGTTTGTTCAGATTCGCACCATTTCATACTACATGGCTTCATTGAAATGTCTCGCTCTTCTGGGTATAGAGAAAATCATGTTGGGAGCATCACCTTCGAATAGGCCCTGCAGAGCGCAATCCGGATTTTGTCGGAGCTCCAATGTGGACTCCGAACACCAGGTGGAAAACCAAAAATGTAAAAGAAATGTCTCACTCCATATTTGTTCAGACTCGCACCATTACATATCCACACTGCCTCACTGTCATCCGTAGAGATAATTTTGCCTTTTTTAGGTTCCCAACTTCTTTGACTTCACCTTTGCTTATACTTGTGGAATTGTGTATGTTTACATTCTTTTCTTTACTTTGCTGTACGTTATAATCTTTATAAGGCATATGATACAAATGACCAGCTGATCAGTGGTAGAAGAGAATGACCCATGCTAGGCATTTTAACCCCTAGGATGCTGTCCTCATAATTCCACAAATTGGGATCGGCCCATGCTAGGCTTTTACCCCTAAGCTGCCACCCTTCTATACCAATTGGGATCGGCCCATGCTAGACAAAAACCCCTAGACTGCCACCCATAATTATACAAATTTCTTCACTTAGATTCTTTAATCTTTCAGATTGTTGTTTTGATGTTCGTAACTCTTTTGAGATTTTTCTTTAACTCTTTTGAGATTGCTGTTTTGGTGGTCATAATCATTGTTGAGATTTGGAACTATGGACCAGTAGTAGAAGACATACGAATATGGACTTACGATAATGATAATGACGTGGGAAGCAAATGTGACATCAACGTACTACTTAGGAGCTTATATGACACAATAAGCATTTTGACATTTCAAATTGAAGCACATATCAAGTGAAGACATTTAACATTCAACCAAGTGATTTGAACTCTATATGATAGCCAAAAATTCACTAACTAATATCAAATACAAGGTATACATGAACGTGCAACCAAGGGAGAATGTGGACAGATTCAACTTAAGGACGGATACATATTCCAAGTAAGTACATATAAAATGTACAATAAAGCAAGTATGGATACTGTGAGGTAACATTATAGTCTAACACAATGAGAGTAATAACCAATAAAGGGAACATATGAACATGTGAAAAGGTAACATATATGATGGAATAGACAATTGAAGCAAGTTGGCAAGATATGGGCAGATTGTATATCCAACATATAAACATATGTACCATGTGTAATCTAGGATC
>JAJOOD010010892.1:0-41414 GCA_029582525.1 Solanum tacnaense
ATAGAGTTTCTTTAAGGGACAAATAAGTCCAAACATATAATTGAGATGTTTAATAGGTTAAAAGAAGTATTACAATAAAACTAAAATAAGAGAAGTATAATATCATAAATTTTAAGTATAATAAGTCAAATTCGAACCATTTTAAAAAGGCAAATTCAAAGAAAAGAGTATGAAATTATCCCCTTTTTCATACATATATCTATTATATTTATGCTAATTTGCATGTTAGTTCTACATTTTATGCATTTACGTTAGTGAATAACACAATTTTAGTGAAAGCAAATTTTAAGCTCATCCTTACACCAATGAGTAAACCTTTGTTTTATTTATCTACTATAAAATGTATATATTCCTTTTTTTTTTCTTTTTTTTTCTGTTAAATCTATTATTTTAATTTTTGTTACCATGTCATAACTCTATAAAAGAACGCATTCAAATGGTTACTAAATTAAAAAAAAATCAATTATAACAACTCTAACATAAAAGAATAGGTATATTAGCTGGTGCTAAAGGATTCCTTTTTTTTTATAAAATCAATATCCCATGAATTTAACTCAAAATTACAAATATAAATATTAGAATTTGTAATATAATTTATTAGGATTTGAAGATCGAAAAAATCATTGAAAACATTAATAATATTATAATTTTATTTAAGAAAAACAAAAAAAATATTTCATAAATTTAATATTTTTTTACACCGCACATAGCGCAGCTTAGTTTCCTAGTTTCATGAAATTTTTAAAAATTATATATCTCTTTACCTTTATAAATATATTCTTAAGTGAAATATCAAAATATATTCCTTTCTTTTTGTTTGAACGTTTTCGGTTACCATAAGTAATAACAACATATTTTAATAACTTAATAGATTATTTATGTATTTCATCTTTGTATTTTTTATATTAGTTTCTGAAGATTAAAATAAATATGAGATTTTTTAAAATTTATGATAATAATAATAATAATAATAATAAATTAAAAAAATCAATTCTGATAATTAGTTATACATATTTCCTATAATATAATTCCTTAAACATTATCTAGTTATGTGATTCTCATATCTGTTTCCTTTTAATAAATCATGATTTTAACTTTTAAGCATGTTGGACACTTTTTACCTGTCGTTATCGTAGGAGAATATTTTGTAGTCACTAATTAATTTAAATACTAATATTATTTATTTAAAATCTAGTTTTTTAAATTTAATTGTGTAATTATATTAGTCCAATCAACTAGGAAAGAGAATTACACTGTAATTATCCACTTACAAATAAATACGTCATTATAATTATTAGATTGTGTAATTATCAGGCCGTGTAACAATTTTAACAGACCTTAAATGGTCACCCAACTTTTTTTTTTTTTTTTAAGTGTTTTCTAGTATAGTTACTACAAGTTTGATTATATGGTTGATGATGTCTGTAGTTGGAATGTAATTTTCAAGTCGAAATCTTCAAAGTTATAATAATGAACTCAAGTTGGTTGTTCGCAAGACCTGGTTGGCTTTTGTTCCATTGGCTTCGCATGGGGTTAATTAATTAGGTAGGTGCAAAGTGTATTGAGGTTCAAATAAAATATTAGTCGTAATTAAAGCTGTCAAAATGGGCTGGCTCAACCAACCCAAGTCAACCCTAACGGACTAGAGAGTTAAATGGGTTGGGACGGGCTGACCCTTTTAATTAAGGGAAAATTGTACATAATGACAAACTATTAATTCAAATTATATGGTATAACCACACTTTGATTTAATTGTGCCCTGTAGCAAACTGTTTGCCAGTCGCTCTCTCTCCCTCAAACTCTCGCTCGCCACTCTCCCTCTCCTGCTCGCTCTCTCTGTCGCTCGCCTCTCTCGCTTTATACAAACAGAAATGTATAAATTGTGTTTCTGTTTGTATAAAGCGAGAGAAAATTGTATATACACATGCAAATACATATATCTTCGTCCTATACACTTATAATTATACAATACAAATATTCCCCTGTCCAGTTCTCTTTTGCCTTTCTCTCTTTCTCGCTTTATACAAACACAGATTATACAAAATACAATGTATAATTTATGTTTGTATAAAGCGAGAGAGAACGATATTTGATATACAAACGTCTTATTTCGATTCAATTGTATACAAATTCAAATTTTATACAGATATACAAACACATAAAATTAAATTGAGTGACTCTCAACGATTTATACAAACGAGAGGCTAACAACAATTTATACAAATGGCCTACCAGCGAAATTATACAAATCTGAAGAGGAGCCAGCGAATTATACAATTGCTTCTTTTGTATATATGTATAGTGAAATAGCCTAGTCATAGCATGTTTGCTATGGAGCGCAATTATACAAACTTTGCTATAGCATACAAATATGAATTTTGTGTTTGATATATGTGAAAGTTCCTCTTTTATTAAAGGGCCTATAAAATAGCAGTCCAATTCAGCCTTAAGCGGGCCACGGGTTGGGACGAGTTGGCCCTTTAACCAAAAAATGAACAATATTACTCTCTTAGAAAGAGTATCTAAGAGTATCGAACGTTGACGTCTATGAACACTACATCAATACATACAAATTTTCATTTATGAATCACACACTTCGGTGAATACTTACAAAAATACATTTATGAATCACACACTTCGGTGAATACTTACAAAAATACATAATAGTCAACGTAAGATTTAGCGAAAAAATGTTGATCATGCCACCATTCCTCCCACAAAAAACTGGCTAGTTTATAAGACTTGATTTTTTATTTTTAAAAATATTTATTGATAAAAACTTTACAAATAAAACACTACTAAAAATATATATAAAAAGTATTTTTAAATATTCATAGCCCACGGGCTGGCCTCTGAGGCTTGCGGGTTGGACCTATGAGGCTAGCGGATCAAATGAGGCTAGGCTAAAAAGCCTCATTCCTAAATGGGCTAAAAAAAATTAGGCCTAACCCCACTTAATTCAAGGATTAGATTGGACCGACCTAGCGGGCCAAACCCATTTTGACAGCTCTAGTCGTAATGAAGCAAATACTTCTACCTGTACACGTTTTAAACACCAAACATTGGATGTTTTTAAAAGATGGGCTTCGTTAATTAATTTGTCAAATCACATGGTTACTCATCTTACTTCCTTTATTCATTTTTACTTGTTATGTTTTGATTTTTAAAGTCAAATGGTATGAATTTTAACTAATATTTTGAAATGTATATTTTCATCATAGTAATATGAGAACTTAGAAGAATTGGCACTTATAATATTTTCATATAGATTTTTACTTTCTAAAATATGGAGTTAAAATATTAAATTAATCTAATTCAATTTAGCGTTGAAGATTAGTCAAATTGACTTTAGTGAAACAAAATGTGTCAATAATATTTAGTTACAATGTCAAATACTCCCTTCATACGGATTTACTTGTCAAATTTTGATTTGATACACCTATTAAGAAAAGAAGAATTAGTATAGTGAATTTACTATTTCACCTATTAATTGATATGATCCCAAATACATTTGCTCACTATATTTTTAAAATATCACAATTCAATATAAATAATCGAGGGTATAAATAATAGAAGGAAAAAAAATTACTCCCTCCATCCCATTTTATGTGGCACTTTTTGGATTTCGAGATTCAAACAAGTTTATCTTTGACCGTAAATTTCTCATAAATCTTTTAAACATTTTGAATTTTCAATTATTGTGACTTATAATACTTTTTATGTGGTTTACAAATATATAAATTTCATTTCAAAAAATTTGAAGATTCCATGCGCAAATTTCCGGTCAAACTTAAACAGTTTGACTCTCAAAAAATGAAAAGTGCCACATAAATTGGAACATATGGAGTATTCTTTATTGATTTGTCCGAGTAAAAGTAAACGGAGAAGTATATACAAGTCAACGCAACATGCATGTAGTCCCGATAACTTGCTTCTTGAGATTAATCTTATCATATAGACTTTCAACGTTGAAAACATTACTCTCACCAAATTTTCAAATAATTAAAATAGGGGATTAATGTGGGGAATTAGCCTTAACCGATATAGAGACCATGTAAGCTATAACATGATCCCCCTGTGTCTCCACACCGAAAAGGGTTGTCCTACTTTCCAAGGTAAGGACCATAAATCTGAGCTAAAGTAGATCAACTAGCTAATGTCTATCTAGAAAATCTTCCTATGGGGGCACATAGGTAAGGGATAAAGAGATAGCTTCTAGAAACCCGACCTCTACTAACGGGAGAGCTTCCATCTCAATATCCTCTCGGTGTTAAGCATAAATCCCACATAATAGTCAATTCTTCTTGTTCTTATTATCCATTGAAAGGCACGTCATCTTGCCAGTCCAAGCTAAGTTATCATCCATGGATAGATATCTTTAAATAACCAATTCAAGCTAGGTTCATTAGGATAGCCGTTAATCTTTGATTCAATTAGGTGACAAAGCCTTTAAACCTTAGAATCCTTATAATGTGAAAAAAAACCTTTCACATCTTGCTTTTATGTGTATATGAGAAAATCCTCTCAATAACACATCATCATCATTAATACTTTACACTCAAAGCATCCTTAAAACATTTGTGTAGATTTCATAAGAAAATGCATAAGTCTATAATTTACCTTTAAAGGTTCAAAACCCACTTTCAATCATCAACACTTAGAAAACATGGTTTATCTATGGATTTAATCATAAATTTATGTAAATCTAGATATACATGCTTAATTTCATAAAACTCTTCCTTCATAATAAAAATCCCACATTATATGATTATAACTTGAAAACATGAGGATTACATGGGTTCATGGGGGAAATCATCATAAAATCATTGAACTTTATAAATTCATACATAAGAGATCATAATTAAATCATTTAAATCAATAATGAAAAGAACCCATGATAATTGAAGAAAACCCTAATTCAATTGGGGAATACTACTTCATAAAGATACTATCATTGTGTAATTAACACATGTATAAATCGTTTTCGATTAAAAATTAAGAGATCACATTAATATGATATATTTACCAACTATGCATATACTAGCTTAGCTTCCTAATCAGCCAGTTAGTCTTCACTTCAGTAGTTGAGGTTTGTTGAAGAGTCGCACACCCAGGATGAAAAAAGGGATGAGTAGTAAGCCTCATTATATATGTAAGTCTCTGAAATTCATCCATAGTAGAGGCTCGTCTCTTGTTGCGTTATTATTATTAGTCTCAGGGAGGTTTGTAATAATACTGCTTGATCCTCTCAAGTAGGAGTTATGAGGATAATAGAA
This sequence comes from Solanum tacnaense, assembly GCA_029582525.1. NCBI lineage: Eukaryota > Viridiplantae > Streptophyta > Magnoliopsida > Solanales > Solanaceae > Solanum > Solanum tacnaense. The sequence goes on from JAJOOD010010892.1 coordinate 5,277, forward strand.
ACTAGTTGTTGTGAATAAGTGCTCCAAAGAAACCAATGTTTTGAGTCCTGCATCACCAAAAGGCCGCTGGATCAACTCATGAATCATCTTCTTATTAACATAGTTCGTGATGAATGAATGATTAAGTAGCATCTCCGCATTCCATCTCCAATTATGATCTCTGTCCAAACACTTACTCAGAAAGTCCTTTGCATCATTAGATATATTATCTGGTATCTCTGCTTTTTCATATGCTATCTTCAATTTTAATTCATTCTTATTTTTACATTCTGACCATACCCGCTTTCCCGTGAGCATTTCTACAAGTATGCATCCAAATGCCCAAATATCAACGGCTTTATCATGAATCCCACACACTACAGATTCCGGTGCTGCATATAGTAGAGTCCCTCTGCGGCGACGACGCTTCTTCAATGATCTGTCCCAACATGTGTTTGTTTCAGATCTCAACGATAGCCCAAAATCAGCCAGTTTCACATTTGCAAGGCCATGTTGTCCGCCAGGAAAAACAAGTATATTAGCTGGTTTCAGATCGCAATGGATAAATCCTTTACGATGAACATGACAAATCCCGACTAAGATTTGAAAAGCATAGTACGCAGCCTCTGATTCTTCGAGCACCATATTCGACTTATGAATTAAGTCATGCAAAGTTCCACCAGCAGCATACTCGAGGAAGAGGTTATAAGTTTTTTTACCGTTTTCAATGCTTACATCTTCTCCGAAGCACTTAATTACGTACTCTGACCCTCTCAGCGCATGCAATATTTGTGCTTCCGCTCGGAGGGAAGACGAGCGATCATCTTCGGCGGATTTGACAGCAGCAAATAATGTATAGTAATCGGTTAATGGCGTGGCAAAGAGACACCGTACCATAAGAACCCCTACCCAACAACTTAAGCTTTTTCCAGTACATACTTAATTTATTTATGAATGAGTTTTTCTTAGCTAGGTTTTGATGCTTTAATGGCTTCTCAGATTATACGTATTATTTATAATGCTTATTTGTTTTCCTAATGTTATTCTATTTGAGATTAAATTTATTTAGGATTTTCCGTTTTTCATTCTACTTGGGAAGGTGAATTCTGCTCTACAAAGGAAAAAAAGTTTGTTATTCGTTGAAGGATATTTATGGTTTTACCCTTTGGTTATAAGCTGAGTCTTGGGAATAAGACACAGGTAATTTCGTCTCCGGGCTCATATTGTTGGCGGGAGGTTTTAGAAATAACTTTTGTGGGGAATTTCTATTTTCTTTTCCTCTTTTTAATTTTATAAATTAACCGCATTGCTTCTATTTAAATAATAATTTATTTTCCAAATGCGAAACTATTGATTTAGGCTCCTATCAAAAGTTGTATCATTTGAACTAAAAGAATCTTCAACTACTCATCATCTGTCTCCTTCTTCTTGAATTTGCTACACTTAATCCAAGAGTCTTTCGGAAATAGTCTCTCTATCTCGCATGGTAAAATTTACGTATATTCTACCCTCCCAGACCCCACTTATAGAATTTCACTAGCTATGTTATTGTTATTATTGTTGTTTCACTATTTAAACAATGTTTAGTGTTTAGATCACATTTCATGTTTTTAGGAGAGTTACAATCAAGTACCAAATATTATTTGCAAAAATTATAGCCAAACACAATTCCAACCTCAAAAGTTTCAAATAAAGTGAAAAATATTAGTAATTGTATGTACTAGCTCGTATATGAGATTTAAGGCATGACATTATGTGACAATCTATTTTGAGTTAATATTACTCTTTTAGAATAGATTAGTTCTGAAAACGTTTGTTGCACATTTATCCCAAAATATTTCATCTAAATTTTATTTTGCAAATGACATATTTTATCTCTTTCAAATTTGTTGGTATCTACTAAAAAAATCTATAATTTTTATGGTAGAAAGTACATATATCTTCCTAATAATTTAAAAGAATACATCATTAATTATAAATTGACTAAAACTGCATAAAGTATAAATAATTAACTATTGTACAAATACAATATTCAACTGAGGATACTAAAATTCTACATGTTAGGCTAGTGTATACAAAGCAACAAACCATTGTAAATTATCAATAATAATATCAACAAAAAAATAGAAAGTTGTACAATAACAACAAACAAGAAACATAAATATTAAACAAAACAAATAAAAAGAGACAATAGAAGAGAGCATAGAGATTTTCTCATTTTTGTTCAACTGTGTAAGTGTGTATAATATTGTGTCAAATGTCACTATTTATAGGATAGGATTGAGGAACACAAAATTGTCATGAATATGACATTAATCCATTTGAGATCATGAATGCGGATGAGAAGTGGGAGTTACACATATTTACATGATGGAGAGTTAGTGGTAATAAAATTTATGTCAAAAAAGAATATAATAGAGGTTTGTATGATTTTTTTTCTTTCTTTTTGTGAAAGACAAACTTAACCATTCATATTTCCAATTGGAAGATGAACAAAACAAAAAATTACGAATTTACTCCAACATAATATTAATACAATGAATACATATTTAAGAAATTTTATGGTGGTTGATTCATGTACTAATATGATAATTTACTAGTTAATATCTAATTTATTAAATAATTTATAACACTTAAATTTAATATAGGGGTAAAAATGTAATCTAACTATTGCCTAAAATTCTTCCCACTTTTAATATAGTAAGATTTGTTTGTAAGTTAGTCAAATTGAGTGATTTTGCCAGTTTTTAGAAATTGAGAGGGATTTAAATCATATTTAGAAAAAGTATATTCAAATTTAAAATATTCTTCGCAAAAAGTGTGATCAAACATAACTCCAACTTCAACTTTAAAATTTCAAATAAAATAAATAATATTTAATTTTCATGACCAAACATTCACTTAATTTGCATATGGGAAGTGCTCGGACGAAACAAAGGAGATATTAATTCTATTCAAGATTTTGTATGGGTTAAAACTAAGGTAATCAACCATCAATATTTCATTTGCCAAGAAATATTCCAAGTAGTTTGCTTTAGACTAACAAATTCCAAAAGAATTGTGTTGGTGTTGCTCAATTCATGCACCCTGCGGGTATAGTCTTGCAGCATGGATCACTATGCCCGGTAAATGGAGCAAGACGGTGAATGTGCAGTTGACGAATAAGTTAATATCTCCAAAGTTAGCATCGTACAATATTTCTTGGCTATATATCACAAGGTATCCTATAAACAATATATGCACAGTGTTAGAGTTTTGCCTTGATTTTCTTATCTTATTTGAAGTTTATTTTTTCCTAAAAGAAAAGACAAAACATTACCATAAATGTTTTTACTTTTAATGAAATGAAAATATATTTTTCTTCTATATTTGGTTTATTCTTTCCTTAGAGGAAAAGTTTGGAGATCTATAAATTGAAGATCCTTATTCTCATAGCAGAACACAAGAACGTCCACAATGTAGTCAATAAAGAGTTTTGTTTATGGGGAGATTTTCTAATAAACATCTTTATATTTTTCAATATTAGTTTTTTAATATGTAGGCCAATTGGCTAAATCATAGAATAATATTATGTTTTTTAGTAGAAGTATTTGTCATCTAATTTATCAATCATATGACTTGCAATATAAAAGAGAGAAAAAAATACAATTTTTTTTTAAAAAAAAAGCTCGATGAAATAGGGTAAAAATAAAAAAAAACTAAACGCGGCATGACAAGGCAAATTAAACTTATTGGATTCAGGGTACTAGTTTCCTCCTATGTCACTCAGTTTTTCATCTTGTAATTTTCACATGTTTACTTCTTTATATTTCGAACCCCCTTCACGGAAATCCTAGATCTGCCACTGCAGGCAACCAATGTAGATTTTGAAAGTAAAGAGGGGGGTGAATTAAAATTCCTTCAGTCGACTCACCTGCAAGTTAGTAACACAAATATATGGAAATAATAATTACAGTAAGTAAATGACACAAAAAGATTTATACTGGTTCGGAACACCGATGTGGTGCCTATCTCCAGTTCCCTTGGGTTTCAAAAGTTTCCTTAAGAGCTTGAATAGAACTTGGGTGGTACAAGGTATTTCAACTGAAAGTCTTGTCTAATGTGCAAATCAGAACTTCTATTTTGACACAACCTCAACTCGTATAACCTACCCTCAGTTCCTTCTTTCCTTTCTTTTTCAGTTGTGTACTCATAAGAATACAATGCTTTTATGAAAGACAATAGAAGAAGATAGTACAAGTTCAAGTGAAGTGCGTACTTCACAACTATGACTGAGATAGGCTTATATAGCTTTGGAGGACTTTGCTCTTTTACGGAAACTCAAGGGTATTTGAATAAGGGATCATTGATTTAGTCCTTGATTTGATTCTGATTGATTTGTTGAGTCATGTCCGTATCAAATATGTGCTTGAACAAATCGAATTCTTCCTTGTATGATGATCTCCTTGTAATCTTGAATCTTGGCTGATCTCGTTATCTTGACTTCATCACTTGATTTTGATTTCTCCCTTAGTAGTCTCGCATTATGGCTGATCTTGCTTCCTTGAGTATGTCCTTTGATTGATGCAGATTATCTTCCTTGATTGATTGAATAGATATTCTCTTTCCTTTCTTAGGCATTGTGTGCTCGTTTCTCTTTCTTTTCCTACAACAAGTCACAAGTCGGTTAAGTGTTTCATTATTAGAATTTCTCGATCTTGTGAAGCTAACATATTTCACTCATTTCCCTTGTAGTGTTGGCTTTATACAAGAAAATTTCATCGGCAATTGTTGTACCAGCCAAAAGTCTGATAACATAGCTGGAGAACAAGCATGGAACGTTCAATAAGGAGCGGATCAACTACACATACATATTGAAAAAGTAGAGGAGTAACAGAGCAAGCAAATGTGATTGTGATATTAGACAAGAAAGCAGTAACAAAGAAAACAATAGAAAACTTGAACAAGAGATATCTAAACAATTAATGTTTTTAAGTCTTACCGTTGATCGATTTTGAAGAGATAATCGGTATAATAGCCAACAAAAGCACCGAATGAATGAGCAGCCAACATTGAGAGTAAGAACCTTGTGTTCTCCATAAGAAAGAAGATTTACGTTATAAGAAGCGACTCAAGAATAATTCAACAGAATCTACAAGCCATTGATCACGTATCATACCACTCTCTCTGGTAAAGCAAAATTAGATCTGCTACATAAGAAAGGACTGCGAATTTCTCCTCGATTATCAAGATCCATTGTAAATAGTGTCACGCCCCAAAAAGGCGGAGGCGCAACAGAAACCCAGTGCCTCACTTGATCGAGCGAACCAACACATAAAGGAAATGAAACAAAGAGGGCCGGCAAGCAGGGGCGGACCCACGTGTTGTCCAGGGGGTTCACCCGAACCCCCTCGATAAAAAATTATACTGTATATATAAGGTGAATTTTCTGGATTTAGGTGGATATATATATTTTGAACCCCCTCAATGACAAGGTGAAGGAGATAGCCCAGCGGCATATCCCTTCAATATTAAGCCTGACGTCCAGGGATCGAATCCCTGGGTTAGCGTTTTATTTTTTAGTTTTTCACTTTCAGTTTATTTTATTTTTTTTAGTTTCAGTTCCGATTTTCATGTTTTTTTAGTTTTTTTTTAATAAAAAGTGCTAAAATGTGGTGTTAAACCCAAAAAATTCAAGGGTCCCATACTCCCATTCCTAAAAGCTAATAACTTTTTCACTTTCCAAATCCCTAAAATCACTTTCTTGTTCTTCCCCAACACTCAAAACTCAAATATTAAAATCATCTCCTATAATATTCTATTGTTGATTTGACATATTTTAAAGGGCTAACTTTTTGTTTCACTGTAATCACTTATGTTAGTTTCAGATATCTTGTAACGAAACTAACTTTTTGTACCTATAAACTATATACTACTACTTCCTTGAAATTTTTTTTGTTGGCTTATTTACACGTTTATACTTTTATTTTTCGAACCCCCTGAACGAAAATCCTGGGTCCGCCACTGCCGGCAAGGCCGCCACCATAACCGACTGAAACAAGATAATTAGATTGGCAAGGTCACACAATATGAAAGACATAAAGTAGGCTGGCAAGGCCATCTTACTGATAAATAACTAGCATGCCGACGAGGCAACATATGAGACCATGAATACAATAAACTGATAAGGCTATAAATGAAAACTGACAAGACCCAACCAAAAATGTCCACAAGTCTCTACGAATACTACAACTCAACTGGTTGGGATAAGTCCCCAACGACGCCATCAACTATATACAAAACTCAAGTATGTAAAATCTATAAACAACCAACAACTCCAGGAAGAATGGAGCTTGACCAATCCTTAGCTGAGACAACACCCCTATGGCAAAGGCCGATCAAGACAGTTCAAACCTGCAGCACGACATGCAGCATCCCCAGGCAATGGGACGTCAGTACGAATGAAGATGTACTAGTATGTAAGGCAGAAAATGATGTCATAAATAACTATGATAGAAAGGGTAATAGAGATACCACCTGAAACTGAAACTCTGATAGCCTCCATGGCTGACATCTGACCTCCTAGTAATCAAATATGCATGATATGCTCGTTTAATCATATGTCGTGAGTACATATATATAGATAGATGCAAATGCATAACATACCCAACCAAATGCTAGCAATGGTGGTGCTTTCCGGTAGCGAACCGGCATCATATTCACCAACTTGTGGCAATCTGTATCTCATACATATATAAATATAGGCAATAGGCCTCATACCTCCCAATTATAGCTCGGGAGTAGAATGCATAACATGTCATGTCATGGATGCATAATGCATATATGTTACTATACTCAAGGTGCCAACCATGGCCCGTTGGAACTCATGTTCTCATAATTCCGTATTGACTTTCATATAACATGTAAATGCCTCATAGAACCTCATATACTTTTAGAATAGACCTAAATGCCTAACTCGATTTCAGAAAGGTTACTTAAACCTGAGGATATTCAACAAGAACTCAAGGTGCTTAAAGAATGTTTTCATGAATTCATTTAACTTCCGTACAACTATTTAGGTCTACAGACTCGTAATGGATTCAAAGCTCTTGACTCGACTTCAAGTTAGAAAATCATTCATCTAGAAACTTAAAAGGAGACTTACCTGCTTAACTTGATTTATACTAATTACTCCCAATTGATAATAGTATGGTCTATTTTAGAAATATGTTGCTTGACGAGCATAAAACAAAAAGAATAGAGTACAAGATTTAATATTAGTATAATTTTCAAATAACATTTTTGTAAAAGGTTTTGACAAGAAAGAATTGACTTAACAACTGCCCTGGGTATAACATGATAATTCTCCAATATTTCAGCCTTAAACTTAGGAAAATAGCTCACAAATAGACAAAAGAAATAAGAAAATTAACGGAGGATTACTTTACCAGGAACACACTTCACAATGATATAAGTATAAGAACAATACGATAGAATCAAAGCATAACATCAGCTGACTTTCCAATGCCCTTTACATAGGGTCTTTCTAGGAATAGAATGGTCAAAACAATAATTTTTAGATTTCGTGCGATATGAAAAAAGAGAATTTTGCCTTTAACATACCTTGAATATAGGCTTGAATAGCTTGCTATAGATTATCAATTTCCCTTTAGTGATTGAATAAAGAGTTGAAATATTTTTCCTACCAAAATCTTCTTCAACACGAGTACATAATTTTATTTCTGAAGAATCGTTGTAAAACTTTTTCCTCTCTTTAAATAGCCACTTCAACAGCTATATCATCTTTTAGCTAGCAACACACTTAGACTTTCCCTTGTTAAGAGAAAAGAAATGGAGAAAATTATTTAAAACTCATGTACGAAACTTTATGTATATATGTATAGTACACATCGTACTTCCTTAATGGATAACTCCTATATTAGGTCTAAGAAAAACTTGATGTAAATTTGATGGAACTTATCTATTTGCACATGAAGGCTACATGCTATTGTATATAGGAAATTAGTTTCTGGAGGTGCAACTAAAAATGAAAGGAAAATGCCAACAATTGTAGATGTGGGATTATATATATAAAAAAAAAGAATAGCCTTCCATTAACCACTATCTTAAAGGATGACACATATATGTCCTACACTATTCCACCACTTCCACGTGGAAGTGATGGTGCCAACTTAATAAGTTTTTTTTTTCTCCCCTTATATAAGTATTAGGTATTGCATAAGTTCGTGGTAAAATACATATCACGTTTTATATATATTTTAATTAATAGAAAATTCTTTTGAATAAATCCTACCTCATAAAATAATAATTCTTTAATATAACTGGTTTCACAATCTCCATTAAAATATAAATAAACTATAAACTCTTATAAATAATAGGGATAAGGGTTTGAAAAATACCCCAACTTTGGTCGGATTTGCTGTTGCGATACTAAACTTTCATGAGGACCTATTACCTCCCTAGACTATTTAATACCGTATTTTAAATATATATATTTGCCCACATGGACATAAAAAATAATGCAAAATTATAAATAATTATGTGTCCACGTGGGCACATATATACCTTTAAAATACACTATTAAATAGTTCAGGGGGTAAAAAATATGGTATTAAATAGTCTAGAGAGGTAATAGGTCCTTATGAAAGTTTAGTATCGCAACAACAAATCTGACCAAAGTTGAGGTATTTTTCAGACCCTTATCCCTAAATAATATAGACAAATATATAGTAATTAAGTTTGTTTTTTTTTCCCATAAATATCTAAGACATTTTTGAAAAAGACTAAAAATATACTTTTTACAAAACATTAATTTAAAATTAATATTTCCAAACACGAGTAGACTTACAATAAAATTCTCAAATTTAGGCTTGCAATAAGTCAGGTGTTACAAATAGGATCCAAAAGTAAAGCACAATATGGCACAAAAGAGAAAATGATACACTTATATTTTGAGCAAAAAAATTAATCAATATTATAAGTTTGATATTTTCTTGCATAAATCAAGACAAATGAAATTAATATCTTAATACTGTCATAGTAAAATTAAACTCAAAAACAACTTGAGAAAACTTGCAGGTTACTAAAAGAAGAGCAAATTGATTTGTGGAAAATTTCTGAATAATTCATTCATCTCTAAACTTCTGTATTTGTACATGTATATTCAATACAAAATAACAAAATAATAAAATAAACTATACACCTGTCACTTCCTAATTTGTACAGCTATCAAGTATATGTAACCAACTATTATTCCTCACAAGCTTGTCACGTGAGAGCATATTTCCAGAAGTTCCAATCTAATGGTTCATAATTGATCGTCTTCATTCTTGATGAGGGGTTGTGATTTAGCCACAACATCTACAGATAAACTTTTCATACAGTTGGATTTTGTCAAAGCTTTATCTGAAATGTCTGAAACTCTTTTTCTTTTCTTCTTTCTTCTTCAATGTGTGTCGTTTGTTTAGAAGAATAAATGGTAGATGGTAATGATGATTTTTGAGTGTCAATATCCCTCCTCAAATTGGAGGGAAAAGAAGAAATCCATAATTTGTGTAATAAGTGCTGATGAGAAGAACCGGGCAAGGGCTTTGTGAACAGATCTGCAAGCTCATGAGCAGAAGGAATGAATGAGAGAGTGATGAGGCCGGAAACGAACTGTTGGCGAACAAAATGGCAGTCCAACTCCACATGTTTGGTTCGCTCGTGAAAGAGGAGGTTTTGGCTATGTGGATGGCTGTTTTGTTGCCGGAATGAACAGAAACTGGCAACGGAGGAGATGCAGAGAGATCAACAAGTAATCTAGTTAGCCAGGTAATTTCAGCGGTGACACGTCTCATAGACCTGTATTCTGCTTCAGCTGAGGATAAGGAAACTGAAGTTTGCCTTTTAGATTTCCAGGAAATAGAAGCACCACCAAGTGTGGTGAAATAGCCGCTGAAGGATCGACGAGATTCTTTACAGGAGGCCCAATCGGCATCGCAAAAAGCAAGAAGATGCATGGATGGATCCGAGGAGAGAAGAATACCTTGACTTGGATCAACACTCAGGTATCTCAAAAGTGTGTGTCAAATAGTTAAGCTTCCCAATCAGATGCCTATAGATAGTAGGATTAGACAACAAAGGACTATCATCTGCAGTGAGTTTAGAATAAGGATCAAATGGAGACGAAACCTCAAGCCATATATGAGAAAATTCTTGCAACAGGTCTAAAGTGATCTTCCTCTGATTGATGATGAAACCTTGTTTTTCCCTGAAAATCTCAAGATCTAAGAAATAATGGATGTCCCCCAGATGCTTGACTTTAAACTCTTGGTTTAAAAAATCAGAAACATGGATAATTTCAGCCTTGTCATTCCGAGTAATCAAAATATCATCCACATACACAACAATAATGGACACAAGACCAACAGTGACTTTGAAAAATAATGAGTAGTCATTAAGATAACTAGAATAACCCTGAAATATCAGTGCCCTGCCAATTCAGCATACCATTCTCTTAAAGCCTGATTCAACCCATATAAAGATTTCTTTAAGAGACAAACTTGAGTAGATTTGACAAGGGAAAAACCTGGAGGAGGTTTCATGTACACAGTTTCCTGTAAATCACCATGTAAAAAAACATTACTAACATCTAATTGGTGAAATTACTGGCATCTAATTGGTGAACTAGCTATCCTTTTTTCACTGCAATCACCATGTAAAAAAGCATTACTAACATCTAATTGGTGAAATTACTGGCATCTAATTGGTGAACTAGCTATCCTTTTTTCACAGCAACAGTGAGAAGGCACCTAATGGTTGTCATCTTAACCACAAGTGAGAATGTCTATGTATAATTAATTCCAAACTATTGAATGTCCCCCCTAACAACCAGCCTAGTTTTTAACCTTTCAATTGTACCATCAGACTTATGTTTGACTTTATAAACCCATTTACAAGGTAGGGCCTTTTTACCTGAAGGAAGTTCAACTATATCCCAAGTATGATTATAATCTAATGCTTGTAGTTCTTGCTGCATAGTTGTTGTCCAGCCTAGGTGTTTAGATGTTTGAGCAAAACTATGGGGTTCAGTGATGTGAGATAAGGAGAGAAAAGTGTGTTGATTAGGCAAAGACAAAGAATTAAAAGAAAAAACAGTAGGCTTAGAAGGATGAATGAAGTATGTCTCAGTTAGATCAGTTAAAACTATGTTGTTGCATACGTATATGCAGATAACTTGGCACAATAGTAACTCTTCCAGATCTTCTAGATGGAGGAGAGGGCACTTGGAGAGAAGGAGAAGGAGAAATGGTAGATGATAGAGAAGAAATTGACTAAGAAAGAGAAGGAGGTGAAGAAGGGATGTTTGAGGGAGAGTGATCAGGAGATTCAGGAAAAATGAGAGGACTAGAAAGGTGGTCATCTAAGACAGAAGGAAAAAATGAGAAGATGGGTGGAGCAGTAGACCTGAAAGAATTAAAGGGAAAATGCTGTTCATGAAAATGGACATCTCTTGAGGAAAAAATCTTTCTAGTAGCTAAGTCTAGGATTTTATAACCTTTTTTACCTAAAAGATAACCTAGAAAGACACAAGGTATAGCTCTAGGAGAAAATTTGGATCTCTGATGTGCTAGTGTAGAAATGTAACATAAGTAACCAAAACTTCTAAGGTTGTCATATGAAAGAGACTGACCAAAGAACATCTCATAAGGAGTTCTCCCTTTGAGAACTTTGGAAGGTAATTTATTGATCAAATGAGTAGCTGTGAGGATGGATTCCCCCCAATAACAAATAGGTAATTGAGATTGAAACATGAAACTCTTAGCTAGTTCAAGAAAGTGTCTATGTTTTCTTTCCACAACTCCATTTTGTTGTGGTGTGGCAACACAAGAGGTCTGATGTAGAATCCCTTGAGATTTAAGGAATCGAGCTTCTTGATGACCTTTTCCTAGTTCCATGGCATTATCAAATCTAATACATTTGACTTGAGCTTGAAATTGTCTCTTAATCATGATTAAAAAATCCTTTAAAAGAGGAAAAGCATTGCCTTGGAACTCATCAAAAATGTCCAAGTACCCTTACTGTAATCATCCACTATAGTCAGGAAATACCTAAAGCCATTGTAAGTAGGGGACTTATAAGGCCCCAAAGTGTCAATATGCAGTAGATCAAATATCTTTTCAGAATAAATGTTACTGAGAGGAAACGGTAATCTGGTTTGTTTTGCTTGAGGGCAAACATCACATATAAAATCAGAATTAGGACCAAACTTGATGAAATCAAACTTTTTCATTACTGAAAAGGGAATATGTCCCAATCTTACATGCCATAGGTCTACATTAGGAATTACATTGACAGAACTTTGAAAAGAAACATGATCAGACTTAGAAATGGAATTACTTCCTTCTTGAATAGAAACAACATTGTTGGATGAAAACTAAAACCTATGACTGACAACCTCCAACAAGTATAGACCAAACCTGACCTCACCAAAAACTTGATCGTTCTTCATTAAATGGCCCTGTAAGAGACAACAACAACGAGTGAAACAGATGTCACAAGCATATTGAGTGCACAATCTATTGACAAACAACAAATTGTATTTGAAAACTGGGACATGTAACACATTTTCAAGTGTTAAGTTGGGAAGAATGGGAACACATCTTGTATGAGTCATAATGATCCTGAAAGAATTTGTCAAAGTTTTGTTTGAAATGTCTGAAACTCTTTTTCCTTTTCTTCTTTCTTCTTCAATGTGTGTCGTTTCTTTAGAAGAAGAAATGGTAGATGGTGATAATGATTTCTGAGTGTCAATAGTTACTCCAATCATTTTATGACTAACGGCATAAGCAAGTCCAAAAGAAGAAGATAAAAACGGCAAACTTCAAAATCTTTTGAGAATCAAAATTCATCAATCGTGAAGATATAATAAAATCAAGTAGAACACTGTTTTATTTCTTGCACACACAAAAATGGAAGTGTTAGGATGAACCTTCTTTAATGTTGTGTGAACTTCAATAGGAATTTCATAGAAACTCATCATGTCGTCTCTGTTCCAACTCATATTGAACTACAATGCATTCATCGCCTGTATTGTGTAGGGAAAGATTTGTATTTGTATAATTATAAGTGAATAAGACGGAGATATATATATATGTGTGTATTTGTATAAATAATTTCTCTCGCTTTATACAAACACAAACACAATTATATATTTGTGTTTATATAAAGTGAGAGAGGCAAGGCAGAGAACCGAGAGTGGCGAGCGAGATTCAAGGGGAGAGAGGTGATGGCAAAAAGTTTGTTGTTAATTGAAATTAAATTAAAGTGTAGCTATAACATTTATTTTGAATTAATAGTTTGCTATAATGTATAATTTTCCATTTTATTTATGCACTTAAATTATAGTTTGTTGCAAGTGAAGCTTGAACACGTGATAAAATATTAAGAGAAGTACTGAAAATATTCCTAAGTTTGGCGCATATTATTAGTTTTATCTTCAAAATATTAACAACCTTAAAAATACCCTAAATATTGACACTCAGAAATTATCATCACCATCTACCATTTCTTCTTCTAAAGAAACGACACACATTGAAAAAGAAAGAAGAGAAGGAAAAAAAGTTTACATTTCAGACAAAGCTTTGACAAATCTCAGTTGTATGAAAAGTTTGTATGTAGATGTCGTGGCTAAATCACAACCCCTTATCAAGAATGAAGATGATCAATTATGAACCATTAGATTAGAACTTCTAGAAATGTGCTCTCACGTGACAAGCTTGTGAGGAATAATAGTTGGTTTACATATACTTGATAGCTGTACAAATTAGGAAGTGATAAGTGTATAGTTTATTTTATTATTTTGTTGTTTTGTAGTGAATATACATGTACAAATACAGAAGTTTGGGGAAGAATGAATTATTCAGAAATTTTTCACAAATCAATTTGTTCTTCTTTCATGGTATCAGAGCATCCAATTCATCCACAGACGTTTTAGTCTAGTGAAATACCCTGCTACATCAGAATTTTCTTGGACAATCCCTGATAATTCCTTTTGCAAATGATACAGCTTAGTACCATTGGTTCTACCAAATCTGTGTTCTAAGCTATCACATAGTTCTTTTGCTGTTTTAGAGTAGATTACACTATCTATAATTTCTTTTGTTAATGAGTTCAATAACCATGATATTACCATGTCATTGCAGCAACTCTATTGTCCATATTGTGGAGTTTGTGGATCTGGTGAAGCACAAGTCCCATTGATAAATCCAAACTTCTTCTTAGCAGACAAAGCAATGAGCATTGATCTTCTCCAACCTGAAAAACCCTTTCCATCAAAGGTTGCATTCACCAGATTTATCCCATGGTTATCTGAGTTGTGGAAAAAGTAGGGATGATGTCCATTAATAGCCATTAGTTGACTAGGTTGAGTATTAACAGTGGAAGTGTTTTCTGGAGTAAGAACAGTTTCAGCACTTGTGGTTCCCTTGTCTCAAAGATTGATGATTCAGAAGTTTACGTGAGGATGATGATAATGGATATTTGGATCGAGCTACTGCTCTGATACCATGAAAGAAGAGCAAATTGATTTGTGGAAAATTTCTGAATAATTCATTCATCCCCAAACTTCTGTATTTGTACATGTCTATTCACTACAAAACAACAAAATAATAAAATAAACTATACACAAACGTTTGGTAAAAACTATATTTCTACTCCCTATAAACAAACTATATTCCGTTCCAACGACTATATTTTTCAATTCCAACACATAATCACAATTTCTAAGAACTATATATACTCCCTCTCTTTATATTTTTAATTACAATTTACGTATTTACAGTATTTAACAATCATCAATTTCTCTCAATTCTCAATCTTTCTCAAAGTTCAGACTTACAATATTCAAGTTCCAAATTTCAATCATATTATTTTGTAATTGTGAAGATTTCAATAATCATTTGGTGAATTTTGGAGTAGACATCTTCTTCAAACTTCAAGTTTCGACATCAATATTTCAATTTTTGGTTATAATCATTTGTTCTATACACAAACGTTTGGTAACTTCGTTCCACTCTCTAATCTTATATTTATTTTTTGTATTTATTATTTGTAAGTTGTTCTTGTTAAATTTCGTATTTTATAATTTATAATTTTATACCATGGAGTCTTCTAAAAAAAGTGGAGATAAAAAAGGTATTGTACACGGAGTAAACAATATGTTTACAAAAAATAATAACGGTTCTAGTTCTTCTAAATCTAAATTTCCTCTTGTTAGAATGAATACTGATGAATTTAATCATGTGAATGAAACTAGTTTTTCTCGTCTCGATCCTATAGAAATTAATTCGGATACTCCTATAATTCCCGAAGAGGTTTATGAAAGACATTATGGTAATTATCAAGAAAATGAAGAAGTAAAAATTGATGAAGAAGATTTAGATGATACACCGACTAGTCCCGACCTCAATAGTACTGAAGTTCCACCTCAGGAGGACAATCCTCCGGTGGGAACTAGTTGTCCCCCTATTGTTCCAACTAGAGGTAAGACCAAGGTACAACGTACTTTAAAATCAAATGTGTGGAAAATTTTTTATTTGAATGAAGAATTTTTTTTTAGTATATGTATTCTTTGTAAACAACATTTTAAATAAAAATTTGGTGGGGAGTGGAGGTTCAACATGGGGATTAAAAAAGCATTTGATGCAAAAACATAGTAAAGAGTGATTTGCATATTTATCTTCTCTTAGTGTTGTGAAGATTCTAACATTGGAGCATCGGCTAGAGGGTCAAATATGGTTCAAGGTGAATTAAATACTTCGAACCCAAGTGATCCTCTTACACATCGAACCTACAATAAGGATCATGATCGTGAAAATTTTGATAAAATGGTTGTTGTTTGTGGTTTACCTTTTAGTTTTGGAGATCCGGGTTTTATTGCATATATTCGTGATACATATAGTCCTAGTTTTAAAGGTTTATCAAGAAGCATGGTAAAAAGAGATATTTTTGAATTTCAAGAAAAATATTGTCAATTTTTGCGTGCCTATTTTGAAATAATGAATTGTATAATTGCTATTACCACTGATATAGGTCGTAGTCCTAATGATTTTGATTATTTAACTCTTACTGGGCATTGGATTGATTATAATTGGAATTTACAAAAAAAAATTATCGGTTATAAAATTTGTCAACAGAAAAAAACTGGAATGTATATTGCTACTAATGTGTTGGAAATTTTAGATTTTTTTGGTCTTTGTGATAAAGTCATTAGTATTACTTTAGATAATGCTTCTGCTAATTTAAATGCTCTTAATATGCTAGAACCTAGAATTTGTCCTATTAGTAAATATGTTTTTCATGTTAGATGTGTTGCGCATGTATTAAATTTGGTTGTTAGTGACGGTGTGAAATTATTTGAAAATAGTTGTGATAAAATTTATAATGCTTATTTTTATATTTTTCATATGCATAGTAGTAGTAGAATTAATCAATTTAAAGAGCTTTGTAATGCATGTAAACTTCCGTTTAGAAAAGTTCCGAAACATGTAAAAACTAGATGGAATTCCTTTTATGATATGCTTGATATTGATTATACATATAGAGAACCTATTACTATGCAATTTAATAGTCATAATGCTTATCCTGAATTAAAACTTAATGATAGTGATTGGGATGAAGTAAATGAACTTAGAATATTTTTTGAAATTATTTTATGATGCTACTACAAAAATTTCTGGAATGTATTATCCTACTATTTCCAAAATTTTAATACATATATGTGAGATTTCATCTCTCTTTTCTGAATATAAAACAAATGAATTATTTACTAGTGCTATGATTACAAAATTTATGAAATATTTTTTTACTATCCCTCAAATTTATTTAACTGCAATTCTTTTCAACCCTGAATATAAAGAATATGGTGCAAAAACTTTAGTTGAATGCATTTATCAAAATTTAGATATTAAACCAGAAGAACAACCTGATTTGGTAACATGTCAAAATAGTATAAAATTATTAGCTAAAGAAATGTATGATAAATATTGCTCCTTAGATAATGTTGAAAATCCTCAAATGTCTATGCCTCGAGTAGGTGCCCATGGTAGAGTGAAACATAAACTTGATCTTGACTCTTCTAATAAATGTGAATTTGTTAAATATCTTGAACATGGTTCAGATAATATTACAAACGAGGAAGGTATACCACAACTACTGACTGGTGGAGGGCTCGTGGAACTCAATTTCCAAAACTTAGTAGGATGGTGAAGGATGTGCTTGCAATTCAAGGATCATCAGTAGCTTCAGAGGCAGCTTTCAGCGCGACAAGATTTCAAATTGGAGACCACATATATTCGTTAGCAGAAGACAGTTTGGAGATATCGCTACTTTTTAGAGATTGGATAAATGTTGAGCGTAGAAATCAAGGACTTCCAAAGTTAGATAGTCAATATGAACTTTTCATAGATTTAGCCATTGGATGTGGTAGTGACGATGGCATGGAACTTCAAGATCGTCAACGAGCTTTACCAAGACCAGTAGTTGATTACGGTCAATCTATAGCTGAGTTAGAGAAAGGCTTTACGGGACTATACAACTATTAGTATTACATTCGAGGCTTAGTTGAAACAGAACCCTTCCTAGAAGGTGGCTGCGTAAATTATGCACTCTACTAATAGTTGTAAATTGTAATTATAATTTGTAATACAAATTTAAATAAATCGGATTGATATTTTTTAAAGTTGTCATTTGTGTCATTGACTCATTGTTTTATTCTTATTTTTTTATTTTTTTTAAAATTACAAACTTAAGTTATTTAAATTACAAGTTATAAATATAACTTATAAGTTATAACATATTAGTAAGTAATAACTTATAAACTTCAAAAGATTCAAATCTTGAAATTTGAAAACTAAGCTAAAAAACTTTTTAAAAAAACTTTATTAAACTTAACTTGTAAACTTAATAGGTAAAAATAAAATAAAAATATCTTTAAAATAAACTTAAGCAAAATTACATTATAAATTTCAAAACTATTAATTTAAAGTTTAAACTTAGAAAAATAAAAAAAAACATTCATATTTTCGTAATTCAAAAAATCAAAATAACTAAATTATTTTTTATCATTTTTTGAAATAACTAGATGTGTCGTCCCGTTTATCCCATCCCGTTACATTTTGGTCCGTTCCGGTTCCATCCCGATATATAGTGGGACGAGACGGAACCGAGTATCCGTCCCGATAATTCCGGTCCGGTTCATCCCGGTACCAATCAACAAACCGGTCAAATCGTCCCGTTCCGATCCGGTGGTTCCGTTCCGATCCGTTGCGCAGCCTTACCTGTTAACACCCAAATTTGACCTCCTTATACCCTACCCAAGTAGCTATTTGGTTAATTACTATTTTGAAATTAATTTCTTTTTACCTATGTATTTGTTATTTTTGTTATTTAAATAGTCATGCATTTATATTATTATTATTATTACACTTTATAGAGCATATTCGTGAATATTTGTTATGGATTATCATAAACTTTTTATGTATATATATATACACACGTGTTAATTAAAATAAGTATTTTATTAATTCATATTCTTACGTAATTTTATTATTTTGCTTGTAATTAATTTAAAGAATGATATCTTACGTAGTGTTATTATTTACTCGATGACTTATCAATTAATGCAAATACAATATTTTATTAATCCAACAAGAAAAAATTACACAATAAAACAAACATGTGATATATATATATATATACGATATATAAATCACTATAATAAAAAAGAATACAATTTGTAGCTATATGTAGGATTTCGTAGCAATTTTTTTCCTCTTTGCCTCTCTCTCACCGTCTCCCCCTCTCTCTCTGCCTTTCGCCCCTCTCTCTCTCCCGCCCAAAAAACATTTCACATAAATATGACAATTGTATTTTGTTTTATGTATCAAATGTATTTTATTCCGTATCAAATGCATTTTGTATGATGTATCAACTGTATACATATTATGTATCAAATGCATTATGACAATTTGTATTCTTGCAATTATATTCCTCGGCACAAATTGTGTTCGTCAATACAATTGATACAGTTATATTTAATATATAATATAAATCAATTGTATCAATTTCATACAACTTATTATAATTGTATTTGTATCAACTGTATTTGTATTCTACTTCAATTGGGTGCACACTATAACGAATAGTATACAACATATATTACTCCCTCCGTTTCAAAAAAATTGATCTGGTTTGACTTGACACAAAGTTTAAGAAATTAAAGAAGACTTTTGAATCTTGTGGTCCTAAATTAAAGTTATGTAAAATGTACAAAATTGCCCTTAATCTTGTGGTCTTAAACATGCCACGTGGAAAGCAAAAAGTAAAATGTTACTAAAAAAGGAAAGAGGTCATTTTTTTGAAACTGACTAAAAAAGAAAGGAGATCATTCTTTGTGAAACGAAAGGAGTACAAATTAGTTGTATCAATTGTATTCGTGATACAACATGTATTCAACCTCTCTCCCAAAACTCGCTCGTCTCTCTCCTCCCCTCTAACATGTAGATATAATTTATAATTAAGAAAATGATAACTATCGATTTCTAACTAAGCCAAAACTATAGTCATTTTTGACTGATTTCCAATCAAACAACCACCTAATTCAATTTCGACCTAATTTTACTTAGGTTCCTGTCTCTACAAATGTGGCCCAATTTCAAATTCCCAAACCAATTCCACAATTAACCCAATCTGAATAGCCCATTTCTTCTGCCTCCCATGGTTTTCTCTCTCGCCAGCCACCATTAGCCGGTGAAGCCCTCTGAACGCCACCACGCCAAACAAATCCCCACACTCAGTATCCCAAAATCCAAAGAGTCTTTCTTCTCCGGCAAACCTCGATAAACTCTGAGAAGGCGGATATCCATCACTCAGTGACTGAGTTCTCCATTGCCGTCGTCATGTTCGTTTCCAGATATACTCAACGGCGCTCTCTCAGAACCCTAACATCTCTATTTTCTCAATGTTCCTTACAGTATATTCCATCTCTCTTTTTTTTTTTTTTTTCTCGTTCTAGTTTTGTTTAGGGTAAATCATTCTAATGGACCTTTTATCTGTTTTTTGAAAGAAAAAATATTACTATCCAGCTACCTGACTACTTAAATCCACAAATTAAGCACTATATTTTTTACTTATTTGACTCAGTGTGTACATTGAACAATGCAGGCATGAGTCTCTGAGGAGATACGATTCGGTGAACATAATGTCTAGCAGTGGGAATATGATGAGTTCTCCGGTCAAATATGTAAAAGTTCCTATTTGCAATGTTGGAGTGCGGTGGATGTCAGAGAAAAGCATGAGGAGCAGAGTGGCAGCTAGAATGCAAAATGAGTCCAGCAAAACCCTAAGAGAGATTCGAAGGTCAAAGAAGTTAAAGTTGAAGCTCATGACTGATGAAGAACGATTAATTTATAATCTCAGAAGAGTAGGTTCAATTGTTCCTAAATTATTTACACCCAAATGCGCAATCATCTCAGATTTTTACTCTTTCCCGTCCTCCCTTTTTGTTCATTAGGAAGAAATGCTTTTGCATTCTTTTTGCTTCCCCTTTTCGTGCATACAAAATACTTTTCCTATCTAGCTATGATAATCGTAAGGAAAGAATTATTTTTCTTTAAAGTATATTGGTGAAATTTCATGTGTGCTGAACTTTGGCCATAAATGTGCCATTTTGTTTCTTGGTAAATTGTGCTTTGCTGCTTGTGTGTTTGTGGTTACTGAAGCTCGTGGTGATGATGCTGAGCAAAAAATTCTCTTGTGGATTCATCTAGTGGTGCATACGTATAATTAGACTAGCACAATAAGAGTCAATTGGTTAAACTCTTAAAGATATCAAGTTGAACAGACTTCCAAAGTCCACTTGAAATGATCTTATGTGTTTGTTGGTACTTACCAAACATTTTAAAAACTTTTTCTCTGCGTGCCTTTCTACCATGCAGTGTTTCAACTTGTTACCGTTCCATCAATCAGTATGTTCAAAAGTCAGACTCATATTCTGTTTCTTATGTCTATATGGTTAGCGATTGGTGCACAACCATTTGTTTTGGCTGTTCTAAATAATGCAGCAAAGTGTGCCATCTTGCTTCTGTTGTCGTATTTTGAGTGTTTTGTTTTTTCACATATTGTTTCATTTGTCAAACTTTAGTTTGTTGCGGTCTTGTGTATATCTACTCAACGAAACCTTATTAATCCAACTCAACTTTCTCACTTCCTTCACTAGTGTAGGCAAAGAAAAAAGTGGCCTTGCTACTTCAGAAGTTGAAAAAATATGAGCTCCCAGATTTACCATCTCCGCGGCATGATCCTGAGCTTTTGACTCCTGAGCAACTGCAAGCGTATAAGAAGATTGGTTTCAGGAATAAAAATTATGTCCCTGTTGGTGTCCGTGGAGTCTTTGGAGGAGTTGTCCAAAATATGCACCTCCACTGGAAGTTTCATGAGACTGTGCAAGTTTGTTGTGATAACTTCCCCAAGGAAAAAATTAAGGAGATGTCTTCTATGCTAGCTCGACTAAGTGGTGGAATAGTGATTAACATACATAATGTGAAAACGATTATTATGTTTCGTGGCAGAAACTACCGGCAGCCAAAGAATTTGATACCTGTCAACACACTTACGAAAAGGAAGGTGAGCTACAAATCTCCTTTTATTTTCCTTGCCCATTGTGTGTCAATCCATTACTTATGTATGGGCCTTCTAGTAAGTTGTGTTGATGAATTGGTATATGTTTCTTTTAACTCCTTAATTTTGTATTTGCTCGAGGGAACCTCAGTTCTATCTGTGTTTCATGCACGTATGATGTAAAACTTCAGGGAGCTATGTATCTTAAGCATCAATATTTGACATGTACTCCAGGTCCATCTGTTGTATTCAGTTTAACCGAAGTTCAATTCTCTTGCATGTGAAAGTAGTACAATGGGTTGATCATGTACAATGTCTCATCTATTGAAAATTTGTTGATCCATCTGCTTTTGGGACGTAGTATTGAAAATTTGTTGATCCATGTGAATCGTGAACTCTTCCAATACGTATTGTATGTAATGAGCTGGATTTTCTGCAACTTGCCTAGGACTGAGAATTTGAACATGTTTGGTTGATGAGCACACACCTTCTGTTTGACAATGTTATTCTTGGTTTGTAGGCATTATTTAAAGCCCGATTCGAACAAGCACTAGATTCACAGAAATTAAACATAAAGAAAATAGAACAAGAGCTCCGGAGGAAGGGAGTAAATCCTGATGATCCAGCTGCCAGAGCCAGCATCAACGAGTACATACACATTCTTCAATGCCATTGATAAGAAAGAAGGAAGCCCATATGTTTTTCAGGAGGATTATGGTACTAAGTTGAGTCACAGCAGTAGTGTAGACGAAAAACATTCAACAGCTGAAGACAGTGACCAGGAGGAGCTTGATGATTTCATTGCTCAGATAGAAAAGGCAGCTGATGACGAATGGGCAGCTGAGGAAGAAGCAGAAAAAGAAGAATCGGGGAGGATTAGATATTGGAACAAAGAAGATATAGGTGGTCGATTCAGAAGATTTGGAAGTGATGAATCAGATGATGAGACAGGAGGAAGGTCAAGTGGCAGGAGTAAGACGTATGGAAGGAAGATGGGTGATGACGATGAACAAGATGATGCATCTGAAGATGACAGTGAATTGGATGATGATGATGGTCGACGTACCCACACGTACAATGCTCCTGTCAGGCATCCAAAGTATAAAACAGAGAAATGGCAGAAAGGTAAGAGCAATAGACCTATGAATGAGGAAGGTTCAAGAAGAAATTTTGATCCTTATTTGAAGGGAACGATGGCTTCAGATAGGTTAAGTGACCTTGAGGAAGCCATGTGGGCTTCAGACGATGAGGGTGGGCAGAACTCAACCCAACCAAGTGAGTATAGAAGTAGTAGTGATGAGGGGGAGGATTATGATAAGATTGCAACATGGGAATCAGATGTAGATGATGCACCTGGTTCGAGGGCATCAAGAGGGGTTGGTAATAGATTTAGGACCAGTGGTCAAGGGCAAATGAAGAAAAATGAGGATACCCGCGAGAGCAAGAGAAAGGTGAAAAGCTCAAAAGACATGGATGAAACTTGGGACAGCGATTGACCAGGATGCCAAGGGATACAGACATTGAGGCTGGTGTTATTTATGGTACTTGATCTATGCAAACTGATCAGGAAAGAAAAGTATTGACTATCAAGTTTAGTGGTTATGGAAGTTTGTGGTTTCTAGTTGAATGCTTTCTTCACATGGGCAGGGAATCAAGCTAGCTATTTCTTCGTGTGTGCTGCTTTTGTGCACCTAAATTTCTTTATTTGTAGTTTTCTTGTATCCACATTGTTTTAGGTAACAATTCCCTTCTCATAATGTTTGTCAAAGCAATTGTGCTGCAGAAAGAGTAGTACATCGATGAATCTACTGTGGTAACGCTTGTATATTAACAGTGAACCAAATTGTTGTTTCCATAATATATTCAAATTGACTCGTGAGTCGGGTCTTCAATTAGTTTATAATGATTTTTTTCATGCTTACTTATATTATTAATTTTCTACTATGAAAAATAGCTTTTTAAAACGTATTATAATGCCATCAATTTTGTACAGCTATATATATATAGAAAATATAACAATTTTAAAAAGTTTAATTTGAACTATAGTATACAAATCACTTAATGGTTCAAACTTAATTTTAATTTTAATTTTTTACATGTTATAAGAGTGATAGAACATATTTATTAAGATAATTTCTTTAAAGCTACTAAAATATTTAAGATAGTAAATAAAAATGATTCAATAAAAATAATACAATTTCTTACACTTTTTCAATTGACCTCCAAAAAATAAAATTTTAAGTCATTATCTATTAAATTAATATAACTTTTTTTAAAATGAATTTTATTTTCAATATCAAACTATAAAAAATTATGCGGCGCGGGTTCATGCAGGACGGGTTGAAAATGAAAAAAATTATTATGCGAGACAAATTAAAATTTTTGCAAGTTAAGCTCAATCCGCCCCACCCCGCCTCATTTCAACGTCTTATGAGTAACATAACTCTTTTGGACGGTAAAAGGACAAATATAATCTTAAAATTGGGTAAAAATGTCAACTATAACTTATTTTGTGAGAGTACAAGAATAAATATGACAATTTTTCATAAAAATTAAAATTTACTCATAACTAATTCATACATTACTAATATCTCATTAAATCTAACCAATTACCAAATGACCCCTCAAAAAGGGAAATTATTACTCCCTCCGTTTCACAAAGAATGACCTCCTTTCCTTTTTAGTCAGTTTCAAAAAAATAACCTCTTTCCTTTTTTGGTAACATTTTACTTTTTGCTTTCCACGTGGCATGTTTAAGACCACAAGATTAAGGGCAATTTTGTACATTTGACATAACTTTAATTTAGGATCACAAAATTCAAAAGTCTTCTTTAATTTCTTAAACTTCGTGCCAAGTCAAACCAGATCAATCTTTTTGAAACGGAGGGAGTATTAAACATAAATAAACACACATATAATTCAGCAAATGCTAATAATGGTCAACGGGGCCTATATGTAGGGCCTACGTGGTTACCAAAAAGCACAGCTGACACTACACTTTCAAGAAACCAATAAAATCACTCTCAACACAATATACACTTTTCCTTTTTCTCTCTCACACACACTCAATTCTCTCTGCAACAAACATAGAAAGCCAAAAAATTCCCAATTTGCACAGTGGAAAAGAAAAACAAAACAGGTGGTTGATTAGGTATGTTTTTATCAGTGTGGGGGTGTTTGTTTGGTAGTTAATTACTATAGTGAATGGAAAAAAAATATCTTTTTGATCTAATCTTGATTTTCTCTTCAGCTTCTTTTACTCCCCTTTTTTGGGTTGGGAATTGCTATTTGACTCTATGAGCAAAGAAAGGCCACCAGAGCCTCTGGATTTCTTTATTTGGACTGTTGAGGTATGGGGTTTCTTTCTTAATTTTTGATTCATTAGTATTCCAGATCTTGGGAGTAGCTTTGAGGCCATGATTTTGTAATGAGGGTTTTCTTGATTATTGGATGTTGAATGTTATTTGATTTGTGTATATTGATGAGTTTTCTTGATAATATGCTGATGAGGTAGGTGTCAGCAGTTGAAAGAAATGCACTGTTTATCAATTTTTGACCTTGCTGTCGAACTTTGTAGGCATATGATAAATTCTGCTAATGTGTATGCTGTCCGTACACCATGATTATCAAAAAGAACACTTATTGATTTGGAAAGCAAGTATATAGGTTGTTCACTAAAAACATTAGCTCATCTGTCATAACCTTAGTAAATAGAGTTAGTTGGTACTTGTTGCTGGTGGGAGGTGACAAGTATCTCATGGAATAGTTGAGGTGCGCAAAAGCTGGTCCGGTCACTATAATCATAAAAATAAAAAAATAAAAATATAGGTTGTTCACTATAGGACTCTCTTAGTGAGTCCATTTATATGACCATGGCTTATTGGCATCTCTATTTGTTGGAATTTGTTTTATAAAATCTTGGGTTTACACGTTTCGTGTAATTTTGCTCTGGATTCTTAAAATTTGTGAGTTGTGGAAAATTTGAAGTAAGATATGCGGAGTTAGATATCCCATATAGTACATATTGCAGCTTTTTAAAAATGCAACGAACCACTTAAACAGAATATATAAATATAAAGATTACAATTGCAATTGCACTTGATAACTTGTCATGTTTTGAAAACAACCAATGATCACATTATTATGTACAATCTTAAATACTTCATCCTCTTTATAACAAACTAAACAATTATTCAAAAAGTCATCACCAATTCTTTATCTTCCTTCAGCAGTATGGTGGACCATTTGGAAGGAAAGGAACACAAGGATTTCTGAAAACAGAATAGAATCTGTAGTCAATACCAAGTACAAATGTTTATCCCAATTGTTTTTTTGGTGTAACATGGCAATTATAGAGGCCATAATAGAATTTTTGAGCTCAATACACAATACG
Source organism: Solanum tacnaense (assembly GCA_029582525.1). NCBI lineage: Eukaryota > Viridiplantae > Streptophyta > Magnoliopsida > Solanales > Solanaceae > Solanum > Solanum tacnaense. The sequence goes on from JAJOOD010010892.1 coordinate 31,309, forward strand.
CAAAGTTGCCACCTTTTGTAAATTCCTCACAACACCTTCTGGGTGCTGAACATTTCATGCATTATCTTTTACCAATCATAAAAAATTTGCTTGTAAAATCATTTTGATGAACTTCACTGAAACTCTTCCAGTGTTGATTCTGAAAGGTACTCATTTGGCATATTGCTTTGCTCATTTATTGCAATTAACTCTTGTAGTTGTTGCCAAGAAACATTCTAATGTGGATAACATTTTTAAAATCTTGCTAAAGTCTTGAATATTGCTGGAGGTTCTATTAAGCGTAAGGAGATGATCAAGCAAAAAACTAATGGAATTACTAGTGCTTGGTGAAGTTTATATGGGTCAAGAACTTGAACTTCAAAGACCAGGTGATATCACCAGGGATCTCATTTTAAGACAATGCGTAACTTTCTTTCTTTATTGTCATGTACTTGGAATTCTTGCAACAAGGGTTCAATCTATCATGAGAAAGTAATGACAAAAGGTCTAGTAGAAAAATAAGATTATATGAATTTGTATATTTGATGTTGAAAATTACATATTATTTTAATATGCTTAAAAAAAACCAAGATATTGTTAGTGTTGTGAAGCTTGTTGATTTCACAAAGAGGCAATTGCAATCGAGAGGGATTCTAAATGGAATTCTCTCATTTTGTAAGCTTGGAATTGTGATCTCAGAAATGGATGAGAAGTATGGTCTTGGAATTTAAAGCATAAGAGCTCAAGTGTTACATATCCTCATCATTTGTGTGTAAAAGTTTTTTATGTTGTTATTGATTTGGAATTCTTAGAGCTCAACAACGCTTTTAATGAAGTGAATGTTAATGTGCTTCTTGGTATGGCTAGTTGAGCCCCAATTATTCTTTTGCTAATTATGATAATAACTAGATCATGAAATTTTCGAAGCTTGAAGATCTCAGTTTTGAGATTAACAACTATATTGATTATGTGCGAGAAGTGGATAATTCCTTTTCTAACTTTTAGATCTTTCAAGACATTGGTTGAAACAAATATGCATACTTGTTTATTTGCTTGTTAAGTTTGATTTACATGTTGCTACTGCAACAACAGAGCTTTTTCTTCTAGGAAGTTTATTAAAAATGACTTGTGAAGCAGCTGGTGATGATTTTTTTAATGATTGTCCAGTTTATCATATAGAGAATGAAGTATGAAAGTGTACCTAATGAGGGGATCGCTAATTGTTTTCAAAACATGACAAGTGGTCGAGTGCAATTGTAATGTCTACATTCAGATATTGTGTTTATATGGTTCGTTACTATGATAACAAATTTCTTGTTACTAACTCATCAGAAAAACAATCTTCTTGTTATCAGATTCCGTTGCCTTCTGCATCACGATTACTAAGAACTAAGAAGTTCATCTGACAGTTGCACAAATACCGCACGGAGTTTCAAACTATAGGTTCCATTGGACTCAATTGGTATTTCTTTCATATTTTTGAAAAGCACTTACTTCTCAGGTGGCTACATCCTATATACCTCAGTAGGAGCTAGTTTATCAATTACATCCTTAATAAAACAAGCACATGTAGTATCGTTGTTGCCCACTATTTCATGACATAAAAGCCCATCTACTAATGTGCATGGACTTCTTATCTTAAAAAATGCATAGAATAATCAGTTTAAGTGATGAAGATTACTTAGCTGGATAGTTTTACTGATTTTTTTCAATTTCGAGTCTTTCTCTAGATGTCTAATGATAGAATGAACAGGAGGATAGACAATACTTTTGGGTCTTTACTTCATAGTAGTATATGTAGTATCTCGTGTAAATTAGAAGATTACACTAGGACCCCTAGGAGGAGGTGGAGGACAGTTCAGCAAGTTAGAATGACTTTACATGTGTGATTGTGATCATCAAGAATGCTATCTTGTATAGATGCTGGTTAGCTTCCTGGCTAATATACACCAGAAAGTTTTTATTCTGATCATCAAGAATGCTATCATCTTGTAGATACTGGTTAGCTGCCTGGCTAAGATACGGCAAGAGATGTAAACCTGCCCAATCTTTGCTACATATTAATCCTTCTTTAGTCTTCAGTAGATATGGAATACATTGAGATGCACACAAGAATATGTAGTCATTTTGGGTTGTGTGAGCTTCAAGATAGCAAATGAGCAGGGCTTGGTAATGGTCTTATGAAATAGAAGATAGTCGTGACTTGTTGATTGGAAAAAATAGTTCTCTTTGGATCTTTTCTTGGGGATGATTTACAAAGTTATGCTTTGTACTTCTAAAGAAATAGCTCATTGGACTTCAACATATAAGGTCGCTTTAATGGTACTTCTATCTTTTCCGGTAAAAATAGTCTAGAGTTTGGGGATAGCATGTAAGATGCTTTGTGATGCTCTTTTGCTAAAAGTCGATCTGTTAATTCTACTATCTTTCTTGAATAGCTCAGCTGTAGTGACTGAGATGTCATCATAAAGGAATATCCTGTACATCTTTTCCAGCCAAAGCAATATAATATAACTGCTGTCTTTCATTTCGACACAATTTTATCATCTTTTTCATTATAATTGAGTTGTAATATTCTTCCAGTTTCTCCCTAGTTTTATAGCATATTGAAATATTAAAAATTAAATGCACCTTCCACTTTTAGTCCATATACTTGTATTCTTTGTAAGGTCAACTATGAGTTACTGAAAAATTACATACATGCCTCAGTCTACTTTGTGAATCGGTTTTCACATTTAAAATATCTATATGTGAAAAGAAACTAATATGTGTTATAAGATGGAATTTAAACTTGAAAGTATTACTTGGACTCTGGGCCTCAACTATTAGCCATCTGCAAAAGTTGAGGACTTTGCCCTTTTAGATGGTGGAGGCATTAGTACATGAACATGGTGATGATTTTTTCTTTCTGTACTAACAAGAGCTACTTTAACGGCCAACTTTCCCTCTAAGGTTGGTACCTCGAAAAGTGATTTGCTGAACCACACGTCTCTGAATTTGAATTGTGAAAGTCATATTTGAGTATCATAACTAGAGAAAATTCTAGCCTTTTAACATATAAAATAAATTTTAAGATTTTGCTTTTGGAGATACTTGTAAATATGGCCATTAGATTTTAAATGAGATTTAAGGCATTTAATGGATTATCTTCATTTCTTAGTGAGAAAATGGAGAGCATATAGAGCTAAAAGTGGAGTGTGTATAGCACTCGCCTCTGGAAATTGTAGCACTTTCTTTTTTGTTTGTGCACTCATTCCAGCCAACTATAAAGGGTTTTAGTTGATTCTAGTGGTTAAATTGACTAGTTCTATAGTATTTTTCAAACAATAAAGATACTCCTTCCATCCTACTTTATGTTACACCATAAGACTATGAAAGAAATTCAAAAGGTTAATTTGACTCGTACGTTGTATTAGAAGCAGTAGAAGAAAATATTGACATAGTTGTCGAAAAGTTAGTTGAGAAAATAACATATAAAAAATTAATTTGAACAGTTAAATGAACTAACATTTTTTTTTTTTGAGAACTATGAGAATTGTATGATATAATTTTACTTTTGTATCTCAAGTTAACCGTTCTTTCTATGTTGGATTGTTCCAATTTGTTTCCCCTTTCCTAAAATGAAAACTAATTCTAAAAATTGTTCCATTTTTTCAAAATATTAATTTGTCTGTACTTTTGAAATATAATGAAATCTGAGCTCTTACCTTAATAATTGCGACAAAAGTAGATGATAGTCCTAAATTTAGATGAAGGAATTTTAGTAGAATTGTTGAATGTATTTGGATGTCCTGAAATAGAAAGATTGCCGTATTAATTGGGATGGATAGAGTAATAGTTAAGCTCTGATGATCAAGAGCTGAGGATAACCATCTAAATTGCAATCATAAATTATCCCAAGGTCAGTTAATATTGGATAGAGGGAGTATAATGTATGTCATGACTTCCAAAATGGCAAGTCTTTTGGTGTAAAGCTTCATAAGAAATGTGAATTATACTGGGTGAAATGAACTTTAGGTGTCGTTATTTACCTCTCAGGTCATGGCATGGAAGTCATACAATCAGATTTATGCCCCCGAAGGCTAAAGAAATGTAGCTAGGACTTAGGAGTTAGTCATTCTTCTGAGGGGAGGTATAATGTTTATAAATATACCTTGTAATTAAAGGGGTGAGGTAGACATCGTGATTTACCTCTTAAGCATTGACATGAAGTCTTGTGATTTGTGGAAGCCTAAAGAGGTAGATAGGAGTTTGCCATTCTCGAAGGTGGTTCTATACCTGACAATGCGATTGCCAAAGTTTCAAGCTTGTTTTGACCTACAGCCTACAGGTATCAAGTTTCTCATATATACCTTGCAGGTGATTGCAATGCAGAAGCCCTTATTTACCTTTTAAGTAGTGACAAAAAAATCATATGATCGAATTCAGGTATGAAAGAAACCTGGATAGGTTTATAGGAGTTTATCATTCTTCAAAGAGGACAGACGCATGATAGAATCTGGCTTGAATTCCATGAATTTACTTTGAAATCCTTGAATGTGTGTGTACATATACAATCTCCACAATGTCTAATGAGCAGATTGTGTTACAATGGAAGTGATCACTCATTTGATTAAGGGGTTAGCATCAATGAATATCTAAAGAGATCCGTAGTAATTCATGCTTCTTTGAAGAGGAAGCACATGTGTAGGGCTGTAGGCTAGCATCAATTCCTAGAAGTGTCTGATTAATTATCTTCTTGAGAATTGAAACTGACTAAGTGACTATTTGAGTAGATACTCTCCTCGTTTTTCAAATCATTTTTAGCACAAGCTACACCGAGTATGCTTTAAGCTGGTGTGATTAGGGGTCATTTGGTAGCTGGTTAGGAGCTAAGTTATCCATGTACTAAATCCCGCATACTTAATACCATGTTTGGTTTGTTATTTAGAAATCCGCATGTATAAGTTATGAAGGAATCTATATATTTTACTAAAACATGAAAAACTAAACCCTGCATAAAATAATATATTGATTTCCTCATAACTAATCAATGTATTACTAATATCTGCATACTTCTAACCAGCTACCAAAGGACCCCAAGTACATGAAAAGAAGTGTTTTATTCCTATTGCAAGATTTGCACGCTTTCTTTTGTCCTCTTTCATGTATTGACATTTAGGTTTTTTTTATCCACTACTTCATCAGACATGGAGCCAGATATTCACTTCACAATTGCTTTCCTGGGGCTTTAATCCACACTCATCCAGTTGATGAAGATCTTCCTTGCGCCTAATCCACCCCCAAATAAAATTATAAATTAAAAACAGTAGAGTTCTTTCCCAGCTCTTTTCAGTGGTTTGGGGATGGCAATGACATGCTACACAGAAAGGAGATGTGTATCTTGTTCAACGAAATAAAAAACACGAGAAGGAAATGTATCTTGTTCAATGCCTGATTTATGTTGCTAATTTTGCTGGCAGGATGTTGGTCTATGGTTGGAAGAAATAAATCTCGGTGGCTATCGTCAAATTTTCAAAGAGAATGGTGTTAATGGGGAGTACTTGGAGGGTATGTCTATGTTCACGACTGAACAGATACTAAGGTTTATAAGAAGGTGTCACATGAAATGGGGAGACTTCATAACACTGTGCAAGGAGCTCAGGAGGATAAAAGGTGCATCTAGTCCCCTACCCCTTCCATCTCTCTATCTCTTTATTAATTTTATCTGTTATCTGTCCTGTGCTTTTCCACTGTCTCAAGCATGACTTAGTTAATCAAAAAGACTTTGAGGCTGTTGCAGACTCGGAGTGCTGTTTAACAGTAACCATTGATAAACAAAACATCAGTGAATCTTCTGTTGCTTTAAAGGATGACTATAATGTTAATGCATTTTTTGCTATACTTTAGTACACTTTCATTGATTCAACTCATTTCATGTAGTGGCTTGCTTGAAGGGAGAGCAAAAAGTTCGCCAACCTTGGTGGGCACCGTCATGTCTCTCTATAGTATTTACCAAGGTGGCCAAGCGTAACAGGCAGTCTAGAGTGGTTTCGCTGAAGCTGGAACCTTGACACTGATATTGCCCTTGTGTATGTATGTTTAAGTTGTATCTTAAGAGGACAGGGAGTAGGAAAATCACTTGCCTACGTATAATTTTTCGCTTTTTCTTTTTGGTTGGTTCTTCTTTGGAGATCTTCCTCCCCTGTCCAAGCATTTCTTATACATAGTTTTGTAGTCTGCCTTTGTTCTAAATTAGTTGTGATGAATATATACTTAAATGAAGCAAAGAGATACACTTATGTAAATCTCAACCTGCACTATTCATATTGAAAAAAATTGCCACTCCAATACTTTGCTGCAGATTGGATGATGTTATATAAATTTGCTTATTTTGGAGTGAGACTGAATCCTAAAATCTGGTGTCCACCTTATGCCAAACAGTTCTTTTCAAAAAAAAAAAAATTGAATCATCATTTTTATAAAGAAAATTAATCTTTGTTTTAAAATTACTTATAATAACATTTTTTCATTATATAATCTCCGTATACGGTATAACTAATAAAATGTTTGGTTTCTAACGTTCAAATCCATCTAAGTTATGACGTAGAGTTAAATACCTAAAACCAAATGATATACTATTACTATTTCAATATAACTTATACATACAAGAATAAAAAACCCGAGTTAGGATTGACTCATATTGATTCTGTTACAATAAACTTCTGTTGTGAGCACGCAAGATTGACGAAAGGATCAAATCATATGCCTTTTGTATGTAATCTTTACTTTGCATTTTGTTTCACAACTTGTACTCGTGATCTTCTTGTCGCTTAGAACCAACTCTTTTCATTATGGGTATATAGGTTCTTCTTCTATAACTTATACGAGAATTTATGGGATGGGATAATATGTCTAGTTCTCAATAGCTAAATCATAGTAATGTCTAAGAATATGTACGTTTTCCTTGGAGGCTCAGACAATTAACTAATTACCATAATGTAAGTCTTCTTAATCACATTCAATTCTACTATGCTTATGGCGTTTTCATTTTGTAAATGTGATATTAATTACATTCATTAACAATGTATGTTACCTTACCACTAATCTATACTATTTAAATCATCCTAAACATTACAGATTATTCATCCAAGTGCTAATTAGCTCTTCTCTCAGGCTACTTCAGCTCAAAACACATACGAGAGAAAGAGTCAGGTAACTCATCTTAATTTGTTGTTAATTCTACACAATTACATTTTTCATTCTTATATTGTGCTATGGATAGTGTTTAATTTTTCTACTTCTAATGCAAAGTGCAATTTTACTAACTGATTTTTATTTTTTTTCCAAATATTTGTTGTATTTGCTGCGCTCTGAATAGTACGAGTACTTACTAACGAGGCTGTGGAACTTTCTGGTGCAGTGTTAGCAGCAAATACGAAGATGAGTAGCAGGTTGATTTTTTTGTTTGTTGTGTGTGTTCTCGTGCAAGCGACATATGCAAGGAAGCTTCTTCAGTTTCCATCCATGGACATCCCCGGCATTGGCGGACTTGACAAAATTATGGGAGGTATTGTAGGCGGTGGTGGTGGAGGTGGAGGCGGAGGCGGAGGAGGAGAGAATGGTGGATCTGGTGGAGGGATGGGAGGTGGCTTTGGTAATGGATCAGGTAACGATGGAGGTGGTGGAGGCGGAGGTGGTGGTGGCGGAGGAGGAGGAGAGAATGGTGGATCTGGTGGAGGGATGGGAGGAGGTTTTGGTAATGGATCAGGTAGCGATGGAGGTGGTGGAGGCGGTGGAGGCGGTGGAGGTGGTGGCGGTGAGAATGGTGGATCTGGTTGGGGATTTGGAGGTGGCTATGGTAGAGGATCAGGCAGCGAAGGAGGCGGCAGTGGTGGTGGCGGCGGAGGAGGAGGAGGAGGAGGAAGTGCAGATGGTGGATCTGGCTGGGGAATAGGAGGTGGCTATGGTAATGGATCAGGTAGCAATGGAGGCAGCGGAGGTGGCGGTGGTGGTGGCGGAGGAGGAGGTGAAAATGGCGGTAGTGGTTTTGGTGTCGGAGCAGGTGAAGGCCATGGAGTTATGGCGGTAATTGATCCAGTTGAAGTTTAAAATAAAGCCTCTTTATACGGCTTTGGTGATCACCAGATTTTCCTCAATTTTTTAGAAAGAAAGACAATTGTCATTAAACCATATTCTTTCATGAACCCTTTTTCACTAAATAAATGGTGTGATTCATAATTTTGTGAATTTTGAGCTTAAGAGTTGTTCTTAAAGTTATGCATTGAGTACTCTTCATTTGACAGATGTACTTACAATATAATTAAATTCAATAAATGAAATTTAGAAATTTAAAAAACACTCTATTTTTAATTACGCATATTACTCTATTTTAATTTTTTTTTTAAAAAGAACTTCAGTCTATCAATTTTTATTATGTTTGAACCTAATTTCTTCATGTTAAAGTCAACCCGCATAATCCCATTCTTAATGGTTTCCTTCTATCAATTTTTTAAAATTTCAACCTTACAATCATATCCCTCGAAATTCACTTTGATCCACCCATTTTAGTTTAAGTAAAAATTGGTAAAATTATTAACCTGCTAATTTGATGATTGAACTTATTTTAGTTGTTCAAATTTGGTCAAAATCGTTTATTTGCCTACGGACAACTATACTTCGTTAAATATAAGTGGTTTAATATAAAATAAAGATATATAAATATTTTGTATTGCTAATTAGAATAAGGTGTATATTTATGGATCATTTTTGAATTGTGCTATGAATCAACTTGGACTAGGAGAATATAGCTGGTCAAGTTAAACATTAGTTCATCAATAAATACAACTCTTACCAACTCGTTAAATTTTAAACGGATTCAACAAGTTATGATTTGTTGAGCTGATTATTTGTCACCTCTTATTATACCTAATAAAAAACAAAACTCCTCATAATCTCCTTTCAAAATAAAACAAAGGGTAAAATTCAAAAAAGAGAAGTGAAGAAAAAAAAACACCCTAATCGTGGTCATAATTTTGAAGAATCTGAAAGTTTTTAAAAATTTCTAATTACTTACTAGTAAAATTTTATATTTAACTTTCACCATTAGAGAAACTAGCAAGCATTAACATCCCCCTTTTATGCATAACATTTACATATGCATAAAGATTTATTTGAGAATATCCATTGATATTTAAGAAAAAGTTGGGTCAAGTCGGGGATTAGATTATGGCATATATTTGCGTTTACTAAAATTTTTTCATTGAAGACCAATAATTGTAATTATTTATTTCATCATTATAAAATTTTAAAGATCACTTGAATTTATCAATTAAAGCTATAAACTCGTTAAATACATCTGTGTAGAGTGTATGCGATCCAGGACATTTAAGGGCATAACAAACTTGTTATTGTCTCAAACTTTCACGGTCTAAAAGGTCGTAGCACCCCTAAGAAGCTGGCTGCGAAATATAGTTAGCAAGATGAGGTTTCATTTGTTAACAAAATTAACCAAACTAATCAAAAACGATCATGCACCCATAAAAAAAAGAGCTCTCAACTTGTTAATTTTTACTATGTCTAAACTTAGTAAATTTATTTATGTTAAGTCAAATTAAGTCGTAGGATCCACTCCTAATTGCCAGGGCCGGCTCTATGCTTTCAAAAATAAGGCCTTTGCCTTAGGCCCCCAAATTTCGGGGGCCTCAAATTTTTGTCAAGAATAAATTATGTGTTAAAAATTTTATAGAAAAAACAATTATTTATGATAAAAAGTATAATTTTTTTTTAAATAAATTATTTTATCCACTTTAACATCTTTTGTACTTTGTTAAAAATAAGAATTAACAGTGAAAAGTGTTAACAAAGTGAATTACAAATTCTTTTTTATTTCTTTTTAAATTTTAGTTTCAAGCATTACTCTAAGCATATTAAAATGAGGTATACCAAGTCATCAACTTTTTGAGTCAAATTCTATGATTCTAAACTTCTAACTCTTATCTTTATTTAATATTTATCAACTTATTACTTATATCATTATGTTAACAATGCATATAATAATTGTCTCACTTAAAGGATGTTTTTCAATGTTGTGTTGATAAAATCTTACCTAAAACTAGTAACTCAAAAAACAATATTAAGTACTAATA
>JAJOOD010010893.1:0-37600 GCA_029582525.1 Solanum tacnaense
TCTGTTTGTGTCTAAGATGGCCATGTGAGACTTAGACTTCCGCTGTGTGTTATTTTTAAAGTTGTTTTAATGAAGTTTAAATGTGTGGATGTAAATAAATATGTTTTTATTCCGCACTATTTTCATTATTGAATGCAATGAATGACTATGTGGCTTGTATAAGACCCCTTCGGGGTCGAGTACGCCGTGTTACGACTTGGGGGTGCTCTTGGGTCGTGACAGTACTCGACCTCAATAAACTGGATGTCGGTGGAGGAAGAAGAGATAACCTCAATATATCTCGCATCATCCCAGGGCACTCCAGCACGCCAACACAACTCCGTGATTAGGACCGGGAATGACAAGGAGGTCTGACTATGTTTGGCCCTCATGGCCATATATTTCTCTATAACGAGTCTAAGGTTGATGCTCCTCCACGATATGATAGATCCAAGGCAAGATGCCTTAGGGTGGAGCAGGATGGACTCGTTTTGGCATGACATTATGGAGCTGCTAAGGAATCCAAACCATAATCGAGTAGTAATACTAAGGTCTCTCTTCTCTATGGGGACCGTGCCTCAATCCACATTGGTGTAGTATCGAAAATCAATGGGGCCAACTAACCCTTCAAATCAACTAAGGACTAAGTAACCGAAAAACCCTCATATACCACTATAGCTCCAAGATCCCTGTCAAGTACAGTATTAATGTACTCGCTACTGCATTCAACATCCTTACCCCGGACCATGACCGACTTAACTAGTCTGAACTCGCTGGCCTTCTTCTTACTCTTCGAAACCAATTCACCATATGTTGTATAGAACTCCCAAACCCATGAAGGAATATAGGGGCCTCGGTGCCTGGTGAACTGCTCAAATATGTGGAAATGGAGGGTGTCCCTCACCCCTGAGTATTTTCCCTCAAGGACTTTTGTAAACAACAACTTCTCCTTAAGGATAGTTCTCAACCCATCACCTTTTAACCTGTTGAGAAGTCTGGGAGGAGGGACTACTTGTGGCACTGGAGCCACAGAAGGTGTCGGAGCCGGCACTGAACCTGTTGGGGTGGAAGCTGAAGGGACACTAGCTAAGTCAGGGCGAGATCTAGCACAGATCTTCGCCCACCAGGACTGTAAGGGTTGGTCATCCTCAGGCTCAGATAATGTAGTTCGGGAGTCAGCAGACACTCTCTCAAATGTGGGATTCTTGCCTTTGCTCTGTCCTCCCGTTGGAGGCTCTTGCCGTAACTTCTTGGGAGGGTTTGCGCCCCTTCGTTTATCACAATACCCTATGTTTTTTTGTGGAGTGGCATGTCGATGTTTGTCCTTGCCATATCTGCAAAACATCAGGAAAACTTAGAAACAATTCAATCAAAAGTATAAAAAAATAGGTGCAGACAAACTCGCAGAACCGTGAGCTAGTCGCCTAATCTCTTGGATGAGCTAGATCGGGCTCGCCGAAAGCATTAGCTCAAAAATCTCAGAAAATTTTGGCATGTCAACGATTGAGAGAACTTTAGGCGAATCGCCGACAGCATTCGGCGAGCAAGGTTTAGCGAGCCGAAAGTTACAGTGCATTTTATGGTCAGGGGCAAAATCAAAGGGCGATGAAGGATGACCTTTGGCGAGTCGTCGAGTGCACAAGGTGAACTCAAGCTTCTCGCCAAAAGTTATAGAACCAAACTTCAAATTTAGCATGAAATTAAAGGCGAGATGGGGAACTTCGGCGAACCGCCGAGTGGGTTTGGGAGCTCAACCCAGCTCCCCAAATGACCGAACGTTCCTACTTTTAACCCAACTCCTCGAATTCAACCCCACAACCCCCAAAAAAAATCAAAACATGAACCCTTCAAATTAAACTAGGACCCATTATACCCATGCCCCCGGGTTACTCAGACTTCTCCCGATTCGGCCAAATTTGGCCATTTGACTACTTTTACCCTTACGAATGACGTCAACCCCTCCATCATTGGGAAAAATATGTCATTTGGCACAAATGCGGGTACTTAGACTTCACCCGACTAAGACCAGCAATATTCAAGCACAACCCTACAAATTTTTAACCAATTTGAAGGCACAAAATCTAAGATATTTAACAATAAAGTATTTAAGGAACGATAATTAAATTAACAAAGGCATACGCAAACACAATTATGATCAAAGAGGCCCAACACACAACACTAACACAAAATCAATTGCATAAGAGTACAAATTGCTAAAAATAGGATTCGGGGTTCGAAAAACCAACCTTAGATGTAGATTAAACAAGTTGAAATGCTAGGCGAAAAATAAATCCACTCCAAAAACACAATCAACGACAACAATGCAAGAAATATAGAAAATACTTTGCGGGTGTGAATTTTGGAAGTTCAAAAGTGTGGGAATGTGAAAGAGTTTGAAGTTTAAACCTTCGGCCTTTAAAAACTATCAAGTTCTCGCCCAATCGGCGACATAAGTTTTGCTCGTTGACCCACTCGATGACACGCCGAGTGGGCACTACCTCGCTGAGTTTTACAGGACCTCCAGTGAATGTGGGGGTCCAAACGGCGGACTAGATCGTGATCGCTGACCTGGTCGACGATTAGCCAAGTTGCTCCTAGGCTCACCGGGTTTTACACACTCCAATTTAAAAATGTCTTGAGTCCAACGGCTGTCCAAGTCGGGCTTGACAACCTCTTTGGTGCCTCACCGACTGGACATTTAGTTCACCATTCTCTACCTTTCTAACACTTTCTACACTTCAATCTGCCAAATCAAGACACAATTATTTCTAAAACTAAATAAAGCGATAAAACACTTGGGTTGCCTCACAAGAAGTGCCTTAGTTAACATTGTGGCACGACTTCCCCACTCAATCTTGATTTGTGGGGTAGAGACGAGACAACATATGACCCATTTGGGTCTCCAGCACCTGAACAGATAAGGAATTGGAAGCAGTCATATCATTCAGTAGTGGGACATTCTCTTTGATCTCATTCATAACTTTGTAGTGATCTTCGACTTTGCGAAGAATGAGAGAGTGTATCTCTTTTATTTTTCCACCCTCGTACGCCTTGGGCTTGATACGCTCTAGAGGGGGAATATACCAAACTTTCATTCTGTCTGGTGCTTCCAATTCCAAGATCTTTTTGGCCACTAGATCTCTGATGAAGCAGCAACAAAAAAAAACAAAACTAAAATTAAGGAAGTTCAAATATGACTAAGAAGAACAAAATTCAACTTAACTCTGAAGAATCTTAAACAACACCACTCCTCGGCAGTGGCGCCATTTCGATTTGACATATCAGGACACTTCTTCCAATTCTAGGTGCCAACGTTCGTTAGGCAGTAATATAACCCAACTAAGTGAGTTGGGGTTGATTCCCATAAGGAGTGGTACGTTCTTTAGATTCAACAGCCAAGTACAAATATGTTCAAGTCAATCATAGGTAAAGACATTTACGAATAAAAGCATAGTTCAAATTAAAAGGTGATAGAAGTGTCAAATATGGGGGTTTGGTTTTTACTATCAGCTACAACAACAACAAATAACACAAATTTAAACAAGTAATGAGACGGGTTCTAGAGATGTGATTGGATTATAGGCTAAGGTAGAAAAATGGGTAATTGTAACCGATAGTAAATAAATCAGTGAATAAGATAGACTTTAGTGGGGAGAAATTTTCTCTCGAACAGTATACTCCAAATGAAATTGGTTTCTCTTGAACACCAATAAGCAACAATTAAGAACACCCTATACTTTAGTCCATTCACTCTATCGAGCTAAATGTGTGTAAAAGGGTTTAAGATTCAATCTCACGAGCTGATCCCATGACAACCCAATACCCACAGACCATTAATTCAGTAATCTTGGTTTTAAAACCTCTCTCTTGAGCAAGCCAAAAACACAAAGGTAGGGTTGCATTTGCAACTACAACCCTTTAAATTAAGCCACAATTACTGATTGAGATCACCTTTAAACAACAGTTAGACTATCAATTAATAATACCCAGAAGTTAAAGCAACCCATAATCATATAATCACACACCAAGAATTGGGGTTTTAGCTAGACATCATAAAAAGATAAAAACTGTTACCAATTTTTTTCCATTAACTACGTAAGATTAATTCGTCTTTACAAAGGTCAAGGTTAAAGAATCTCAAAGACCCACTTCCAATTTCTAAAAAATGGAAAACTTCCATTCTTCAAAGCTAAGGAAATTATTTTTTCAATACTCTCAGTTCAAAACTTGAAAAACTGATTGATAATAAAAATTAGATACTAAACTAAATATTCAAAAATTTAATTATAGTTTCCAAAAATGTGTTGCGAAAGACCACTCGGTGAAGTAAGTCAGGCTCTCCGATCCACTCGGCGATCCTCCCTTTGGTCAGTTCCATCGCGTTATGCTTTTGCCTACAGCATCCTCAAGATCTGTAACTTTGGGCGATCTAACACAACATCGCTAAACCATTCGGTGACTCGCCGAATGCTCCTTTCTATAGCCAACTTGATTTTCTCCTTCAGGGCTTGACACAGTGGAACTTTAGGCGAGATCATAGCCATTCGGCTACTGGCCAAATGGGTTAGACGATCACCATGCCTTCTTTTCTTCATTCTTTCACATGCCATGTTCCTTTTTGCTCATTAGTATCCATGATTTGTTCCTTAATCCAAATACCTGGAATTTAAGGATTTATATCAGTTATTGGCACAAAATAAGCATTTGAGGACACTAAATCTAACAAAATAACTCTTAATGAGTCCAAATTGTGGAGTCATCAACTCCCCATCCTGCAGGTCTGTGGTATGGTTGAGCAACTATTCATTTAGGGGCATTGACTAACGAAGCCTCCCCACGAGGGGTGGGGGGACCTACGCCCCTTAGGTCCCATCTCTGTGTCATGCAATTTGGCAGATTTTCTGATCTTTGGGGCAACCTTGGGGTTAGACTTTATGGTCCTTCTCAAGGACCCTTGGTTGCTCCTTGGGGACTCGTACCTTGACGTTTAACCGCTTGAACCCTCAACCTAAGCTCGGGAACTTATTTTACAACGTAAAATCCCATATCAAACTCACAACACATTTGTAAGGCTATAGTTTCACGCACTAGTTTTCCAAGGTGTTACATTATCTCCCCCTTGGGAACATTCATCCTCGAATGATAGTTTAAACACTTTAAAGTATTACAGACTCAAGACTAGTAGCCCATCATGCATGAAACATCATAACAATGCACAAAACTAGGAGGAAACATCAACTCAATCTCAACCATACTCAATGCAACACAAGCAAATAGTAACTATATCAACAAACCCATTATGCATGAAAACCTCAACATTTCTCATTTCATTGGAGGAGTTACCTTATTGATGCTTATCGTGACCAACAACACTAATTTTGATTCAAGTTTCCCAAGAGAGTGGTTTTGAGAATTTATAGAAAAATAAAATTTAGTTCTAACTAGTCGTAGCTAAAGATATTAACGATTAAAAACATTGTAGATTAAAGGGGGACACAAAAGTGTCAAATATGGATTTGGGGGTTTTGTCACAAGTGTAATAAAAACAACAAAATATAAAGGGGAGATCAAGTATGGGGAGATGTTCTTGGGGTGTGACCACAATATAAATTGATATAAATCGCTGAGTACATGCTTTTGATATGAAATTTGTTAGCTAATATTGACTAGGCTAAGCTTTAAATAGAAATAAGTTCCCTTTCGGGCAACTTACCCCATTTCAAATGAGTTCCTCTTGGACACCAATTTACCCCAAGAAGGCCAGATTACGCCTTACCCCACTCACTCTCTCGAGCTGAGTGTTAGGATATGGGACTAGGGCTCACCCTCTCGGGTTGAACCTCATGTCGACCCACTCCTCAGGCCATCAGTCTAGCGGTCTTGGTTTCACGACCTCTCTCTCGAGCAGCCGAAAACACATGGGTAGTTTTGTATTTGCCACTACAAATCCATTAAATTAAACCACAAACAGTAGGTGAAATCACCATTAAAATACATCTAACCTATCATCAAGCAAGACCCAACAATAATATCAACAATAAAAACCCAAAATGGGGGGTTTTTAGCAATGCATCAAGAAATAAGAAATTACAGCTAAAATGATAATGAAATCAAATGGGTATATGAAATTAAACCTTGATTGAAGCAAAGGAAGAAAAATGGAGAAGACCCACTTCTAACTTGGGGAAGATAAACTCCTTGTTTCTTCAAGTCTTCCAAAACTCTCTCCAAACTTGAGAGAAAATACAAGAAAGACAATATTCTAAGGAAAAAATTGCAATAATATTCTGACTCACCGTAAAAATTAACAAAGAGTTTAGTATTTATAGACTTCAGAAAATAGTGTTGGTGGATTGCTCGGTGAAGTTCGTCGGAATCGCCGATTAACTCGGCGATTCGCCCTTTGCTGTAGTTCATCGCCATCTTGCACCAACCTTCAGAATCATTGTGCTCTGTGTCATTGGGCGACATAGTACTACTTCGCGGAACTCTTCGGCGATGCGCCGACTGCTCCCTTTTTCGCCAACTTGATCCTTTTCTTCAGTGCTCAGCACACTGGAACAAAAGGTGGAGTACGTCCCTTCGGAGAATCGCCAAGCATTCTTTGGTGATGCTCAGGCTTCAGCTTCTTCGTTCTTTTCAGCCTTTTTGCGCCTAACTGTCCATGCTTCCACTAAAATTTCAAATACCTGAAACTTAAGTGTTTTTATCAGATATTTAGAATAAATAAGCATTTGAGGACACTATTTCTATTAAAATAAAGCCCTAAATGAGTCTAATTTGTGGACTTATCAACACCCCCAACTTAAACTTTTGCTTTTCCTCAAGCAAACTCAAGTTCAGCTGTTCAAAAAGGGTATCTCAAACAGTGCTACACAAGACTCAATCATCAATTCACACAACAAGACTCAATTTACTTATGCAAGGTCAATTGTGTACTCAAAGATTCAAGTTGTGACACACCATTACCAAAGATTGGTCACAATACTTGCTACTTGTGCAAATTGAAGCTCAACAAAAAGTATCTAAATGCCCTCACATAAATAATGATTCCATATTCACACACATAGATTAATCAATTCAAAATCAGGAATCACATGCAACGCTAACACTAAAAAAAGAGGAACACAATGCATGTATTCACCCATAGGCTTGCCCTTATTTTCCGATCGATCTTCGGTTCGGCTTACTCAAGATCAAAAAGGTCTTTCTAAGGCTTATAATGGGGATGAGTGCAAATGTATGGTCATTTAGGCTCAATGACTTTTTCCTCGTGTGATGTGGTATTCTCAAGGAATTCCATTGTTTTTCTTCATTTTTTTTCTAGTGCTTCTAAGTTATCTTTTTATTCACCTCCATGGATTGCTTGGAAACACGATTTCTCTTGTACTTTATTCCACAATCCTTTTTTTTCTTTTTTGAAGGGATTCCATTATTATGCAACACCATGTGTTAAACAGAGACTTTTCTTACACTTCTCCTTTTCCTTTTCACCACACCCCCAAATTAGGCTTTTGGCCTAAGTTGGCTATTCGCTAAACCATAAATCAAGAGTATTAAAGGTAGTGGGTCAAGTAAGGTCTAGGGTTCATCAAGGTTCTTCCAAAGAAAGGTAAGCTTCAAAGTGTGTTCAAGAAAGTTTCGCACGCTCACGAGTAGGCCACAAAATATGTATATGTCAAATTTGGCTCACACTCTTCAAAAGTTACCTAAGATCATTTCAAGAGCACACCTTACTAAATCAATCAAACTAACGGGGCAAAATCTAGGTTTAATCATGCAAGGTTCAAAGTAAGCTCATCACATAAGGCATAAACACTTATGTCAAACAAGACCGTGCACTTTCGCTAGTATGCAATGGTCATTACAAGAGAATCAATTCGATAAATGGCTAATCACAACGCGATGCAAAGAGTTCACAAATTGTTTACGCAACTTCATTTGATCTCATCTTAGCCGTACATTCATGTTCGTTCAATTGAGAGCACTATTCAAGTCATCGGTATTGATCAAAATAGAGACTCAATTTTTTGCAAAAGAACAGCCATATTCAAGTCACGAGGGGTGGCAAAAATGTGTGAAAAATTCAAAAAATTTCGGAAGGTCAGAATCATTTTGTAATTAAAAA
Organism: Solanum tacnaense; assembly: GCA_029582525.1. Taxonomy (NCBI): domain Eukaryota; kingdom Viridiplantae; phylum Streptophyta; class Magnoliopsida; order Solanales; family Solanaceae; genus Solanum; species Solanum tacnaense. The sequence continues at coordinate 8,108 of JAJOOD010010893.1, forward strand.
TAAAAGGAGCCTCAAGCTCAAACATCCATAGAAATAGATAAAACACAATTTAAAAAAAAAATAACAACCCAAATATTAACACAAAATATGACTATCAACACAAAAGGTGTGGGTCTCACCCCACCATAATTAAAAGATATTTGTCCTCAAATGCAAATAACACAGAAGTCGAAATGTCGAATATAGAAAAACAGGGAGGGAGGTAAAGAAAGGTCCTGTATATGCCGTCTCAGTGGCTGATGAAATAACTACAGTTATTAAGGAACTAACCTTTTTTACTCATTGAAATACTACCGAGATGCTAGGCGGCAATGCAATCCAAATCCGTACACAAACCAATGAATCAAAATACTACAGAACTGCAAGAGATATAAAACTATAGTGCAGTTGTGGGTTCTGAACAGATAAAAAGTGAGGGAAAGTGAATGAAGTGCGGACTATTAAACCTTTGGTTTGCAAAAACCATCCACTCAGCGATGTTAGTCAAACTCGCCAACTCAGTCGGCGGAACGCCGACTGTGTGGTTTCTCCGCCGAAGTTTACCAAACATATGGTTTACGGGGGTCCAAACGGCGGTTTTCGTCGTTATCGTCAACATGGTCAGCGATTCGCTAATGAATTCTAACACTCGCCGAGTTTTACAAACTCTAATGTTGACAATGTCTAGAGTCAAACGATGGATAAGGTCGGATTCGCCGACCCTTTCGGCGACTCGCCGACTGGATTCATCACTCGTCTATCTGCACTTTTTGGTAACTCTTCATACTTCCATCTGCACAATCCACACATCATTATTTTATCAAAGAAAAAGAGAGTAATACCTGGTTTTGCATTTGACCTTTTCGGGATAGAGTCTAAGTCGAGAGTTGTATAAAAAACCCAATCTCCTACCTTGAAGTCCCTCTTGAGTATTCGAGCATTATACCATTCTTCATCTTTTCTTTGTAGATGGCTCAACATTCATACGATTTGAGTCTAAATTCATCTAGTTCTTTCAACTGTTATACTCTCTTCCTTGATGTTTTTTACTCGTCCAAATTTAAGGCCTTCAATGCCCACAATGCGTTGTGTTCTATCTCGACGGGCAAATGACAAGCCTTACCATAACCCAACTGGTATGGAGACATACTGATAGGAGCAGTCTGGTATGCCCATATTGCATCATCTAGTTTCCTATCAGTTCTGTTGGCATTAACTGTCTTTGCTAGGATGCTTTTGATTTCCCAATTTGACACTTCGACTTGGCCACTTATTTGGGGATGATATGGGGTTGCTACCTTGTGTTTCACCCCATATTTGCTCAGTACCATTGAAAACCACCTATTGCAAAAGTGAGACTTCCCATCGCTAATGATTGCCTTAGGAGTGCCAAATCTTGCGAAAATGTAGCGTTTCAGAAATTGGACAACACTTTTTCCTTCATTATTTTGAAGGGCGATGGTCTCTACCCATTTGGAGACATAATCTAAAGCCACGAGGATATATTTATTTCCAAATGAGCTCACAAATGGACTCATGAAATCAATCCTCAATACATCGAATAACTCGACCTCTAAAATAGGACTGAGAGGTAATTCGTGTCTTCTAGACACTCCTCCTTGCTGCTGACATTGAGGGCATTTTTTTGCAAACTAGTGTGCATCCTTGTGGAGGGACATCTAGTAATATCCACTCTAGAGAACTTTAGCGGCAGTGCGAATACCACCATGGTGACCTCCCACTGGAAATGTATGGCAAGCATGAAGAATTTTGACCGCTTATTCTTCTGGAATACACCTTCTAATGACATGGTCCGCACACTCTCGGAATAAGTATAGTTCATCCCAAAAATACTTTTTAACATCCAACATGAACCTCTTCTGTTGGTAAAAGGTCAAATCATCCGGTATCAACCCACACACAATGTAATTTGCAAAATCTGCATACCATAGTGTATGTTTGAAAGATATTTCAAACACCTGTTAATCGGGGAAAAAGTCGTTTATGTCGACGTCATGCTCAACATTTGCCCTTATTTCCAACCTTGATAAATGATCAGCCACCTGATTTTCGCTTCCTTTTCGTCCTTTTACCTCAAAATCAAATTCTTGTAACAGTAGTACCCACCTTATCAATCGTGGTTTTGCTTCTTTCTTAGCCATCAAGTAACGGAGTGCAGCATGATCGGTATGTACGATTACTTTGGTGCCTAGTAAGTATGCCCGGAACTTTTCGAATGCATAGACTACTGCAAGAAATTCTTGTTCCGTGACAATATAATTTTGTTGGGCACTATTCAGAGTCTTGCTTGCGTAATAAATTGGGTGAAATAGTCTGTTGCGCTTCTGCCCCAACACGACCCCCAATGCTATACCGCTAGCATCACACATTAATTTAAAAGATTCGACCAATTAGGGCTGATGATAATCGGGGTGGATATTAGTTTCTCCTTCAAACACTGAAATGCAGCCATACAAAATACATTAAAATAAAATTTCACTTCCTTCTCTAAGAGTTTGCATAATGGGAGTGCAATCTTTGAGAAGTCTTTAATGAACCTTTTCTAAAACCCTGCATGCCCCATGAAGCTGCGAACACCCTTTACTAAAATTGGCGGGGGTAATTTCTCAATGAGCTCAATTTTCGCCTTATCAACTTTCTGCCCCTTTTGCGGCACCTTGTGCCCATGAACAACACCTTATTTCACCATAAAGTGAACCAGATTTGTATCCACGCATCTTTGGAGCACATGTCCTAAGTGTGTCAAGTATTGCTCCAACGTTTCCCCTATGACTGAGAAGTCGTCCATGAATACCTCCATAGAGTCTTCGACCATATCTGCAAAAATAGGCAACATGCAACACTAGAATGTTGCCAGGGCATTACACAGCCCGAATGGCATTCTATTGAATGCAAATGTTCCATAAGGGCTGGTAAAATTAGTTTTCTCTTGGTCTTCCAGCGCAATAGAGATTTGATTGTAACCGGAATACCTATCTAAAAAGCAATACCACCCCTATCTGATTACCGGTGAAGCATCTGATCCATAAAAGGGCATTGGGAAGTGGTTCTTCTCGGTCTATAAGTTAATCTTCCGATAATCCATGTATACTCTCCACCCAGTCACTGGTCTTGTTGGCACAAGTTCCCCTTTTGCATTTGGGACTACGGTTATACCTTTTTTTTCGGTACACACTGCACCAGACTTACTCACTTTCTATCTGCAATAGGGTAGATCACTACCACATCTAGCCACTTAATGATCTCTTTTTTCACCATCACTTGCATTGGAGGGTTCACTCTCCATTGATGCTCCATATTGGGTTTACATTCACTGTCAAACCGAATCTTGTTAGTACAGATGTGATGAGTCCACCAATTGGACTCATTTAGGGCTTTATTTCAATAGAAAGAGTATCCTCAAATGCTTGTTTTTATCTCAATACCTAATAAAAATGCTTAAACTTTCAGGTATTTGAAGTTTTACTGGAAGCATGGACACTGGCGCAAAACGGAGCGAAAAGGGCTGAAAAGAACAAAGAATGAAAGTCTGTGAATCGCCAAGTCCAACTTGGCGAGTCACCAAATTGACATGCACCACCCTTTGTTCCAATACGCGAAGCCTTGAAGGAAGTGGATCAAAAGGTGAGGAAAGGAGCAGTCGCCGATTAGTTCCGCGAAGCAGTACTGTACCGCCCAATGATCCAGAATATGAGGATGGTGAAGGCAAGACACTGAAGGCGATGAGCTGATTAAAGGGCGGATCACCGAGTTCATCGGTGATCTCAACTAATGTGGCTGAACGATCCTCCGCTGCACAATCTGTGAAAACTATAAATACTAGTTAGAGTTGTAGTCTGTTGGAGGGGAAAAAACATTTCACAGTAACAAATATTATTAGTGTATAATATTTTTCTGTATTTTTCTCTCAAGTTTGGAGAGCGTTTTGTGGACACTTGAAGAAAGGAGTTCATCTTTCCCAAGTTGGAAATGGGTCTTCTTTATTCTTCTTCCGTACCTTAATTCAAGGTTTAATTTCTTATACCCAGTTGATTTCTTTATCATGTTAGGTATAGTTTCTTATTTCTTGATGAGTGGCTAAAAAACCACATTCTTGGGGTGTGATTTAGCAAATATTAGTTCATATTCTTGTTGGGTCTTTCTTGCTGATAGGTTAGATGTATTTTAATGGTGATTTCACCTAGTGGTTGTGGTTTAATCTAAAGGGTTTGTAGTTGCAAATACAAAGCCACCAATGTGTTTTCGCCTTGCCCGAGAGGGAGGTCGCGAAACAAAAAGCACTAGACTGATGGCCTAAGGAGTAGGTCGACATGAGGTTCAACTCAAGAGGGTGATCCCTAGTCCCATATCCTAACATTCAGCTCGAAAGACTGATTGGAGTAAGGCGTAGGCTGGTCTTCATACGACAAATGGGTGTCCAACAGAAATGCAGTTGAAACGGGGTAAGTTACCCGAGAAGGAATTTTTTCCATTTAAAGCTTAGCCTAGTCACTATTGTCTTACAAATTTGCTATTGAAAGCATGTACCCAACAACTTATCTCAACTTGTATTACGGTCACATCACAAGAACATTCCCAATAATTGATTTTCTTTTTTATTTTGTTGTTTTATCACCTGTTACAAAACCCCTTTTGATATTTGACACTTTTGTGTCACCCCCTTTAATTTACAATGTATTTTATCGCCAATGTTTTTAGCTACGACTAATTCAAATGAAATTCTAATTGTCTAGTGATTCTCAAAAGCGCTCCTTTGGGACACGACCCCAACCCTTAGTTGGGTTACTATATTTTTGACGATCGTAGACACTCATACCGTGGGATAGTATCGTTGGTCACGATAAGCATCAAAATGGTGCTGCTGCTGGGGAGTGGTGTTGTTTGAGAATTCTTAGATTAGTAGAATTTTTGTTCTTCTTAGTCGTAGTTTACTAACTTAACTTATAGTTTTGTTTTCTTGGGTATATCTAAGTAGAGGAAGTGAGTATGGCGAGCAGCACTCGAGAGCTAATGAAGTTTCATCCATTAGAGGTAATGATATTCTGGGAGTGTATCCTCACCTTCAAGCAATTGGAGGGTGAACGGATCCAGAATTCATGGGCAAGGTTTAATGAACTAATCAATCAATGCCCAAATCATGACATTCCCGACATAGTTTTCCTTAACTGTTTCTACAGAAGTCTTGGTCCTGGAGACAAGAGGTTGGTCGACTAACTCATTTCGGGAGGCATTGCGAAATAGCCATATGTGATAGCAGCTCAACTGCTTAATCAAATGGCTGAAATGAACAAAGAAGTAGAAAAGGACTTCATGTTGGCCGCCCTAATGACTCAGATGGATGAGTTGGCTAAAAAGATGGTGAACATCGAAATGTAGTGTAAAAGGAAGGATAAATACATCCTTCCTCATGAGCTAAGAAGTCTCAAGGACAATGAGGTTAAATACGTTGAGGGAATGTTCTCAATCATTCTCCATAAGGTGACTGAGCAAGATAGAGAGCTGAAAGGAATGAAGACAGACATTGAAGGAAAGAAGTGAATGATTTGGTCTCATTCCAGAGCTGTCCAGCTACTCGAGAACTTCATGGGCTATGCGTCACCCGATCTCCACCCTCAACAAAATAGGGGCTTGCCTAGTGATACCATGGATAACCCTAAAAATGGAGTTTAAGTGCTGACTTACGTCGTGCGACGACGTTAACTAAGGCGCTGCTTGGGAGCCAACCGAAGGTTTTAACCTACTTCAATTATTATGTTAGAATAATGGTGTGTTGACTTTGTGAGTTAAAATGAGGAAAGTGTCGAAAAGTGCAGGTTGGTAAGCTGAAGATCCAGTTGGCAAATTGCAGAAATGGTTGGCGATCCCGCTATTGTCCGCCTTGTCGACCTCTACATAAAATGGAGGCCCTGTAAAACTCGGCAAGGCAAGTGACTAATCGGCGTATTGCCAAGTGGTTCGGTCACCTCGACTAATGTTGCCGAATGGGCAACAACTGGACTATTTTAAAGGCCAATGGTTTCAAATTTTACCAAATTTCCATTTTCCACTAGATTTCAACTTTAAAAAATCTATACCTAGTAATTAATTTTCATTATCTTTACATCTTTCGCATTCTAGTCATTGATTGGTGTTCGAACTAGGGATTGCATTGCCTCCTAGAATCTCAATACCCATTTGATCAGCATATAAGTAATGGCTAGACCAAAAGTAGCTGGAAAAGATATGCCACCTCGACAAACAATAGAGAAAAGTTTCAGGAAAAATACAAAAGGCAACAAATCTTCCCAAAATGGATAATGAGGGCAAGAAGCCCAGTACCTGCAAGAGAACGAATCCCTGAAACTCCACTGTTCCCTCGTAGAGACATGGATTCTTCACAGCTATCCACTCCTTTTTCGTGTCTCATGACTTGGACAATCTTAGTAAGTCACCTGCAGCTGAATCTTCTAAAGAAGCTCCGGGGGGCCATTATGAAATTCCTGGCTGACACATCGGGTACTGATGCCCAGATAGATGGAGTGACATATTAGCCATGATCACCTCTTTACCTCCCACTTTGTATTTCTTTATTTTGCCTTTCGGATTCTGTGTTTATTTACATTTGATGACAAATGATTTTATTTGTGGTGGGGTGAGGCTCACCTTTTGTGTGCTTGTTTCAGATACTTGTGTTTTGTATAGATTTGGGTTTGTCTGTTTTTAATTGTGTTTTAAAAACTGTTTTGCGATTGTTTGAGTTTGTCGCTCCATTTCCGTTTCCGTTTATTTGTAATTGCAAAATGTTTTTGACCCTTCCGAATTTTTTTGAATTTTTCGCACATATTTACCACCCCTCGTGAGTTGAATGTGGTTGTTCTTTTGCAAAATTTGAGTGTCGGTTTCGATCAATATCGATGACTTGAATAGTGCTCTCAATTGAACGAACATGAATATAAGGCTACGATGAGGCCAAATGAAGTTGCATAGACAATATATGAACTCTTTGCATCTCGTTGTGATTAGCCATTTGTCGAATTAATTCGTTTGTAATGACCGTCGCACATTAGCGAAAGTGTGTAGTCTTGTTTGACTTAAGTGTCGATACTTTGTGCGATTAGCTTGCTTTGAAACCTGCATGAATAAACCTAGAATTTACCTGGTTAGTCTGATTGATTTAGAAAGGTGTCCTCTTGAGATGATCTTAGGTAACTTTAAAGAGTTTGAGCCAAATTTGACATATACGTCTTTTGTGGCTTACCCGTGAGCGTGTAAAACTCTTTTGAACACCCTTTGAGCCTTACCTTTCTTTGGAAGAACCTTGATGAACCCTAGACCTTACTTGAACCGCTACTTACAATCCTCTTGAGTTTTGGTTTAGCGAATAGCCAACTTCGGCAAAATGCCTAAGTTGGGGGTGTGGTGAAAGGGAAAAGGAGTAGTGAAGAAGTGCAGGAAAAGTCTCCCTTAACCCATGGTATTGCATAAAAATGGAACCCCTTCAATTCAATTTTAAAAAAAACAAAAAAACAAACAAATGAAATGTGGAATAAAGTACGAAGGGAATCAGATTTCAAGAAATCCATGAATGAGAATAAAAAAGGGTGACCTAGAAGCACTAGAAAAAGAATTGATAAAGGAAAAGAAGGGAATGCCTTGAGAATGCCACAACTCATGAGGAAAAAGTCACTGAGCCTAAATGACCATAACTTTGTACTCAGCCCCATTACAAGCCTTAGAAAGACCTTTTTGATCTTGAGTAAGGCGAATTGAAAGTGAAATGGAAAATAACGGCAAACCTATGGGTGAAAACATGCATTGTGTTCCTCTTTTTAATTATGAGTGTTGTATCAGATTCCTGATATTAAATTGACTAATATTTGTGTGTGAATATGGAATCATTCTTTACATGAGGGCACTTAGATACTTTGGTTGAGTTTGAACTTGCCCAACTAGCAAGTATTGCGAGCATGAGAATATTTGATAATGCTGTGTCACAATTTGAATCTTTGAGTACACAAGTGATCGTTGCATAAGTAAATTAAGTCTTGTTGTGTGCATTCATGATTTAGTCTTGTGTAGCATTGTTTGAGGCACCCTATTTGAACTGTTGAACTTGAGTTTTCTTGAGGACAAGCAAAAGTTTAAGTTGGGGATGTTGATGAGTCCACAAATTAAACTCATTTAGGGCTTTATTTTAATAGAACTAGTGTCCTCGAATGCTTGTTTTATCTCAATACCTTATTAAAATGCTTAAAGTTTCAGGTATTTGAAGTTTTACTAGAAGCATGGACACTTAGGTGCAAAATGGAGCAAAAAAGGCTGAAAAGAACAAGAAATGAAGGTTTGCGGATCGCCGAGTCCAAGGTTTGCGGATTGCCGAATTGACATGCACCGCCCTTTGTTCCAGTACGCTAAGCCTTGAAGGAAGTGGATCAAAAGGCGAGGAAAGGAGAAGTCGGCGAGTCGCCGATTAGTTCCGCGAAGCAGTACTGTACCGCCCAATGCTCCAGAATATGAGGATGATGAAGCTAAGACACTGCAGGCAATGAGCTGATTCAAGGGCGGATCACCGAGTTCATCAGCGATCTCGACCAATGTCGCCGAACGATCCTCTGCAACACAATCTGTGAAAAAAAATAATAAATACTAGTTAGAGTTGTAGTCTGTTGGAGGGGAACAAACATTTCAAAGTAAAAATTGTTATTAGTCTATAGTATTTTTCTCTCAAGTTTGGAGAGGGTTTTTTTGAGACATGAAGAACGGAGTTCATCTTCCCCAAGTTGGAAGTAGGTCTTCTTTATTCTTCTTCTGTAGCTTAATTCAAGGTTTAATTTCTTATACCCAGTTGATTTCTTTATCATGTTAAGTATAATTTCTTATATCTTGGTGTGTGGATAAAAAACCCTATTCTTGGGGTGTGATTTAAAAAATATGGGTTGATATTCTTATTGGGTCTTGCTTGCTGATAGGTTAAATGTATTTTAATGGTGATTTCACCTAGTGGTTGTGGTTTAATCTAAAGGGTTTGTAGTGGCAAATGCAAAGACACCCATGTGTTTTTGGCTTGCCTGAGAGAGAGGTCGCGAAACCAAAACCTCTAGATTGATGGCCTAAGGAATGGTTCGCATGAGGTTCAGCCCGAGAAGGTGAGCCCTAGTCCCATATCTTAACACTCAGCTCAAGAGAGTGAGTGGGGTAAGGCGTAGGTTGGTCTTCATGCGACCAATGGATGTCCGAGAGGAACGCATTTGAAACAGGGTAAGTTGCCCGAGAGGGAACTTATTTCCATTTAAAGCTTAGCCTAGTCACTTGTCTTGCAAATTTTCTATTGAAAGCATGTACCCAACGATTTATCTCAACTTGTATTACGGTCACATCCCAAGAACCTCCCCCATACTTGATTTTCTTGTTTATTTTGTTGTTTTATCACTTGTTACAAAACCCCTTTTTATAGTTGACACTTCTGTGTCACCCCCTTTAATTTACAATGTATTTTATCGCAAATGTTTTTAGCTACGACTAATACAAACGAACTTCTAACTGGCTACTGATTCTCAAAACCGCTCCCTTGGGACACGACCCCAACACTTGGTTGGGATACTATATTATCCACGATCGTAGATACTCATATCGTATGATAGTGTCATTGGTCAAGATAAGCATCAAAATGGCGCCGCTGCCAGGGAGTGGTGTTATTTGAAAATTCTTAGATTAGTAGAATTTTTGTTCTTCTTAGTCGTAGTTTACTAACTTAACTTGTAGTTTTGTTTTCTTGTATATATTGAAGCAGAGGAAGTGAGTGTAGCGAGCAGCACTCGGGAGAGCTAATGAAGACTCTTCCATTAGAGGTAATGATATTCCGTGAGCGTATCCTCACCTTCAAGAAATTGGAGGGTGAACGGATCCACAATTCATGGGCAAGGTTTAATGAACTGATCAATGAATGCCCAAATCATGACATTCCCGACATAGCTCTCCTTAACTGTTTCTACAGAAGTCTTGGTCCTAGAAATAAGAGGTTGGTCGAACACCTCATTTCGGGAGGCATTACGAAATATCCATATGTGATAGCAGCTTAACTGCTTAATCAAATAGCTGAACCGAACCAAGAAGTAGAAAATGACTTCATGTTGGCCGCCCTAATAACTCAGATGGATGAGTTGGCTAAAAAGATGGTAAAGATTGAAATCCAGTGTAAAAGGACAGAGAAATACATCCCTCCTCATGATCTAAGAAGTCTCAAGGACAATGAGGTTAAATGCCTTGAGGGAATTCTGTTAATCATTCTCCACAAGGTGACTGAGCAAGATAGAGAGCTGAAAGGAATGAAGGAACACATTGAAGGAATGAAGGAACACATTGAAGGAATGAAGGAACATATTGAAGGAATGAAGTGAATGATTTTGTCTCATTCCCGAGCTGTCCAGGTGCTCGAGAACCTCATGGGCAATGTGTCGCCCGATCTCCACCCGCAATAAAACAGGGGGTTGTCTAGTGCTGACTTGCGTCGTTCCACGACGTTAACTAAGGTGATGCTTGGGAGGCAACCCAAGGTTTTGATCATCTTTAATTATTATGTTGCAATAATGGTGTGTTGATTCTGTAGGTTAAAATAAGGAAAGTGTCGAAAAGTGCAGGTTGGCAAGCTGAAGATCCAGTTGGCAAATTGCGGAAATGGTTGGCGATCCTGCTATTGTCCGCCATTTGGACCTCTACATAAAATGGAGGCCCTGTAAAACTCGTCAAGGCAAGTGAGTAATCGGTGTGTTGCCGAGTGGTTCGGTGACCTCGAATAATGTCGTTGAATGGGCAACAACTGGACTATTTTAAAGGCCAATGGTTTCAAAGTTTGACAAATTTCCATTTTCCACTCGATTTCAACTTTCGCAAATCTGTACCTAGTAAGTAATTTTCATTATATTTACATCTCTGGCATTCTAGTCATCGATTGGTGTTCGAACTAGGGATTACATTGCCTCCTAGTATCTCAATATCCATTTGATCGGCATAAAAGAAATGGCTAGGCCAAAAGTAGTTGGTAGAGATATGCCACCCCGACAAACAAGATAGAAATTTTTTAGGAATAATACAAAGGCAACAAATCCTCCCAAAATGGATAATGAGGGCAAGAAGCCCAGTACCCGCAAGAGAACAAATCCCCGAAACACCACTATTCCCTAGTGGAGACACAGATTCTTCACAGCTATCCACTCCTTTTTTGCGGCTCATGACTTGGACAATCACCCCCTTTAATTTACAATGTATTTTATCGCAAATGTTTTTAGCTACGACTAATTTAAATGAAATTCTAATTGGCTACTGATTCTCAAAACCACTCCCTTGGGACACAACCCTAACCCTTGGTTGGGTTACTATATTATTGACGATTGTACACACTCATATCGTAGGATAGTGTTGTTGGTCACGATAAGCATCAAGATGCTAGGAGGAATTCCTACTATACCGGCTATTGTCCATCAAATAGCTTTTAAATTCCTCTGCAGTACTTTAATGAGCAATTTCACCTGCCTTTCAAGCAAATCGGCTGCGATTATCACTGGTAAAATACTATTTGCTCCTAAGAAGGAATATTTGAGATGAGAGGGTAGGGCTTTTAACCTCTGATTGAGTGGTTCTTTTATTTATGGCTTTGCAGGAGTCTTTTCTCTGTTTTTCATGTCAATATCCAACTTTATTGGATTCCTTTAGCATACTCCTAACCCTGATAAGGCGGATACCACTTCCTCATCATCTTGACCTTCGGATTCATCATCATTGGGAAGTATAGATTCAAGGGGTTCATTCTTGCACATTCAATGGCTCACACTTGCCACTGCCTCATCTATCACATCCTCAGTAGACACCACATGGATATTACTTGGCTGCTTGATGGATCTACAAATATTAAAGGCCACCTCATCATTGTTTACACAGAACTTCAATTTCCGGCTTTCTACATCTACCAATGCTCTCCCGGTAGCTAAGAATGGCCTTCCCAAAATGATGGGGACGTCAGCATCGATCTCACAATCTAGGATCACAAAATCAGCTAGAAAGATGAACCGATCTACTTTTACCAATATGTTATAGAGTGTCCCCACTGGGTGTTAGATTGATCGATCAACCATAAGGAGTCTCATTGTAGTTGCCTTTGGTTCACCAAAACCAAGTTGCTTGTTTATTTCATTGGGCATCAAGTTAATGCTTGCTCCTAAATCGCACAAAGCCTTAGCGAATTGGAGAATACCAATTGTGTACGGGATTGTGAATTCCCAGGATCTTCTCTCTTACTAATTAAATCATTTGTCATAATTGCACTGCAACTGTGGGGAACCTCAATCGTTTCATAGTCCAAGCTCATTTTCTTTGTAACCAGCTCTTTCATGAATTTGGCTTATCCCGACATCTCCAACAATGCTTTCACCAATGGAAGGTTAATTGTTAAGTTCTTGAATACTAACAATTTTGTTTTGGACTTCTCATCTTCATTCTTCTTTTTCAAACGTTGGGGAAATGGTGGATGTATCTTGGGTAAAGGGTGCATGACTTTTGGAACTTGAACCTGTTGCTCTGCTTCCTCCTGTGGTTCTTTGGTAAGGTTTTGTCAAATAGGTATTTCTTGTTCCTCCACACCTTGGTTCTCTTCATTGTTTTAAGGATCCTTATCTTCCATCATAGTTCCTACTGCCACCTTACCGCTACGGGTAACCACAATCAACTCTTTTTCAAAATCTTCCATCAGTATTTTGGACATTAATTAAGTTGCTAATAGACTCAATTTACCTTCCAGCATTTTGATGGCATCAGCATGAGAATTCACTTTATTGTTCAATAATAAAAAATCATCTTTCATCCCTTTAAACAAATCAACAGAGCCCTCAACTTTATCGAGTATGCGCGATAATAAATCATTTCGCGAGGACTACTTGCACTCCCTTTAGATTTCGAACTTCCACTCAAGTGAGTATGATCCACCTCATGATAATCCTGCTCGACCCAATCTTGCCAATATCTCCTTGGTTCTTCACCCTTATAATAGCTCCAACATTGATTTCCACCCCGCGGTTGATAGCGTGGGCAGAAACCCTCTCGTATCTTCTGGAGTTCCAACCTTTATTCTCCCCCGATCGTGGATAACCTAAAGGAGAACCCTCCTCAACTTGAAATAGTTCATGTTTCGCCTTCATAATGTTCTTGTAGAATTTCTATTTGAGATAACATCTTCTTGATGTTTTCGTCTCTTTCCCATTCTTTTTCGATTTGTTCTCGCGTCAATCAGAAGCACAGCGGCGAAACTTGATCATCATTGGTGTACCATGCCTGGTTTACTTTAGTCATACCATCTAGGAGGAATGAGGCTACTTCAAATAATTGTAGCATTATTCCTCGTTGCACCAATTGATCGGATATCCCTTTAGTAACCGAATCCATACTACGATAAAAGTATTGGAGCAACAATTTACCTGGCAGTCCATGTGTTGGGCATTTATGCAAAAAACTCTTGAACCTTGTCCATGATTTGTAAATTGGTTCACCCTCTCTTTGCTTGAAATTCTGAATGTCATCTCTCAGTTTCATCATTCTTGACGGGGGAAAGAATCTTTCGTGAAATGCCATAATCAGATCCTCCCATGATTTGATGGAGTTGTTTGGACGCTCGACCAACCATTTAGTAGCTTCCCCAGTCAGTGAAAATGGAAATAAGCGAAGCCGTAAGGACTCTTCAGATAGATTCTTGAACAACAAAGGGGTGCACACTTCCGCAAAGCTTCGTACATGTTCGTGTGGATCTTCATGATCTAACCCTCCAAATAAACTTCTTGAATGCATGAGTTGGAGTGTTGCGTTGTTAACTTCAAACACTACATTTTGGTCAACTTGTGGCATGCAGATTGCACCCATCTCGCCCATGTAGGCAGGGTTATAAACACTATTAGCATCATCGATGTCGTCTCGATGAAAAGTATCACTCGTTGGGTGACCTGCTTGGTAGCTATTCTTCCCGTTTGCACTCGTATGTCTTGTGGTGACACACAATACTCAAAACAAAACTAAAGATTAAGTTAGTTGACTACAACTAAGAAGAACGAAAATTCTATTAATATAAAACATTTCAAATAGCACCACTCCCCGGCAGTGGCGCCATTTTGATGCTTATCGTGTGCAACAACACTACTTCCGATTCTAGTGTCTACGATCGTCGAAAATATAGTAACCCAACCAAGGGTTGGGGTCGTGTCCCAAAGGAGTGGTTTTGAGAATTTATAGAAAAATAAAATTTAGTTTTAACTAGTCGTAGCTAAAGATATTAATGATTAAAAACATTGTAAATTAAAGGGGGACACAAAAGTGTCAAATATCGATTTGGGGGTTTTGTCACAGGTGTAATAAAAACAACAAAATTAAAGGGGAGATCAAGTATGGGGAGAAGTTTTTCGGGTGTGACCGCAATATTAATTGATATAAATCGCTGAGTACAAGCTTTCGATAGGAAATTTGTAAGTTAATAGTGACTATGCTAAGCTTTAAATTAAAATAACTTCCTTCTCGGGCCCCGTTTCAAATGGGTTCATCTCGGACACCCATTCGCCGCATGAAGGTCAGCCTACGCCTTACCCCCCTCACTCTCTCAAGCTGAGTGTTAGGATATGGGACTAGGGTTCACCCTCTCAGGCTGAACCTCACGTCGACCCACTCCTTAGGCTACGAGTCTAGCGGTCTTAGTTTTACGACCTCTCTCTCTCGCAAGCCGAAAACACTTGGGTGATTTTGTATTTGCAACTACAAACCAATTAAATTAAACCACAACCAGTAGGTGAAATCATCATTAAAATACATCTAACCTATCAGCAAGCAAGACCCAACAATAATATCAACACTTATTTGCTAAATCACACCCCAAGAATGGGGTGTTTTGCCACACATTAAGAAATAACAAATTACACCTAAAATGATAATGAAATCAAATGGGTATAGGAAATTAAACCTTCATTTAAGCAAAGGAAGAAGAATGGAGAAGAGCCAGTTCAAACTTGGTGAAAATGAACTCCTTCTTTCTTCAAGTCTTCCAAAACCCTGTCCAAACTTGAGAGAAAATACAAGAAAGATAATATTCTAAGGAAAAAATTACAATAATGTTCGGACTCTCACAAAAAATTAATAAAGAGTTTAGTATTTTCAGACTTTAGAAAATAGTGCTGGCGTATTGCTCGGTGAGGTTAGTCTGAATCGCCAATTAACTTGGCGATTCACCCTTTGGTGTAGTTCGTCGCCATCTTGCACCAACCTTCAGCATCGTTGTGCTCTGTATCATTAGGCGACATAGTACTGCTATGCAGAACTGCTCGACGATGCGCCGACTGCTCTCTTTTCCCCCGACTTAATCCTTTCCTTCAGGGTTCAGCATACTGGAACAAAGGGTAGAGTGCGTCCCTTCAGTGAATCGCCAAGCGTGCTTAGCGATGTTCAGGCTTCAACTTCTTCGTTCTTTTTAGCCTTTTTGTTCCCTTTTGCGCCTAAGTGTCCATGCTTCCACTAAAACTTCAAATACCTGAAACTCAAGTGTTTTCATCAGATATTTAGAATAAATAAGCATTTGAGCACACTATTTCTATTAAAATAAAACCCTAAATGAGTCCAATTTGTGGACTCATCACTTATCCAACTCAAATCATGCTCATCATAAAATCATGAAGAAATTTATGCAATTTTTTTCTCAAAAGCACATTTAGGCATGTTCAACAATTCACCTTATGAAGCATATAGGCAACTCATACTAAATGCACATCAATATGAGGAATATAAATCATGAAAACTCATTTTCTCATTAAACATGAATTCATCAAAAACATGCATATCATAAGGAGCCCATGTAAACACATAATCACACATGACTCCAAAACATGAAACAAGCCCAAGGAAATCTTGGCATCAAGCTTGAATAGGAATAGAAGGAAGATATAAGGATATCAGAACTCTAAACAACCTTACTATTCAACATACCATCTCCCCCTTGGGAGTAAACCCGTACTAAGGCAAACAAGAAAATAACATAGGGACCTAATAAAACATTCACAACTATAAGGAACTATGAACATACCAGTGCCTTCTTCCGGAAGGGCTCATTTGTCCTCTCTAGACCGGAGTGCATAGAAACGACCATACTTTGGAGCTTTATGATCCGAGCCACTCTGAGAAGCTTGATTGGCTTCTCTTCATTTGGCTGTAAGAGTAGGGTAATTTTTCACTTGATGATTACTCTTTCCACAACCATAACACCCATTTGTACTGGCTAGGCACTTCCCATAATGCTTCTTTTCACAGTTGGTGCAAGTAGGATTAGGAAATGGAGACCCATTACCTTTTTCTTGGTTAACCATAGGAGTGCTTGAAGAATCTTGGTTAGAAGATCTCTTTTTGAACCTTGGTTGACCTTGCTCATCGTACCTAGCTCTCTTCATCTCCCTATTTTTTTTCTTAATTTTGAACTCCTCAATTTTTTGAGCAAACACCATAATTCTAGAGATATTCATGTCATCATGGAGAATTTATGTATGACATTCTTCCTCAACAAGGTCGGACACACCCATCACATATCTACTCATCTCATTCCTCAGATTCAACACCAAAGATGGAGCATACTTAGAAAATAGGGTAAATTTCAAAGAATGCTCTTGAACATTCATGCTACCTTGCCTAAGATTGATAAACTTCTCCATCTTAGCTTCTCTCTTCTCACTGGGAAAGAACCTATCAACGAATGCATTCTTAAACACCTCTCAATCTATACGACCTGCTCCTACTAGCCTATTGTACTTCCATTGAGTAAACCACACTTGGGCAACATCCTTGTATTGGTAAGCGGCTATCTCCGCTTTTTGTATAAATATCACCCCCAAAACATTTACTACCTTATACACCCCATCTAGAAACTCTTGGGGATCCTCTCCCACCTTGGAACCAAGAAATACCGGAGGACTCCTCCTCACAAAGTCCCTCAACCTAGAAGACATAGTGCTCACATTAGGGTTCACATGAGTCTCGACACCCCTGTTGGCTTAGGCCGTCATAGCTTAGCTTGAGTTGTCACGGCTTAAGCTTGAGCACTCATGGCTTGGGTCATCATTTGGATAGTGGTCCTAAATTCTTTTAGGGTAACATTTTCAACCGGAACTTGATTGCCTTGAGGACCTTAAGGACCTTAGGGACCTTGGGGAGGAACTCCCCCATTCATATTCTCCTCTTCCATCCTTCTTGCGTTCGTCATTCTTGTATTTGTATACTATATACACAAGAGAACAGTTAGGAAAAGGACTTTTATAGAGCTAATCTCTATGGCATGACTGAAAGAGTAATGAAATAAGAGTAGTTTCCTCACGTCTTATACCCTCTCATTCACAAATGTGGCGTCCTTCACATTCATGAACAAGACTCTACTAGGCATGGCTTGTGAGACATCATCCTAAAAACCATCCCAACATGTTGTGCTCTCATACCATGTTTGTCACGACCCGAGCCTACACCCCGGACGTGACACAGCATAAAAGACTCTGAAAAGCCTCATCTTATATCATAACATAAGATAATAGAAAATGGTGCGGAATTTAAAATCTTTTAATCCATACAATCAAAAACTTTGTTTAAACTAGCGGAATCTTACTTTTCTCACATGGCCATCTAATACATCTTGAAACAGAGATAGGGTCACGGCCCTTACAATAGAAAGTCTAAAAAGTGTCTAGTACAATGAAAGAAATGAAACAACAATTTAGAACTTGTCCTCAGATCCATGAGGACATACCACAAGCTTGACGAATAGTCAACCCAAGCTTGAACTAGAAGAAATCGCCTTAAACGTCAGAACCTACACATATAGAAAAATGTAGAAATATGTGTTAGCACACAAAAATGTACTAAATATGATAGCCATGCAAAAATCATGTAAAAAGGACATTTTGGTTGAAACCCATGCTATATGCAAATTTTAAGAAAATCATGAACTTTAGTATAAAAGGCATCAGATACAAATATATTCAACATATAAGCCATTACAACACATTAGAACCATCATCTTAAGTAACCCTAAGCTATACTTGTGTAATGTAAGAATGGCATCCCATACTACCATTCATACTAAGTACCACTTTGAGGCCACCATAGATGAACTTACGTACCATTCTTCACACTCATCTTTAGTCAATAATCATAGATAAGGAACATTAATATTTAATAAGTCATGACAAGGAAAGTAACTCATAAATACATTTCCTAGTTAAGCATTCATCATTTCATTAAGCCTATAAGTCAACATTCTCATTAGCTTCATTAGGAGCACATTCATTTCATTAGACATTAAGACATTGGAGAATCACAACATAGCCCTCTCAAATCCTACTCGTGCAATCAATGAATGACATCCCATACTATCACCCACACTTCATAGAACCTCTTTAGTAACCATAGCATGTATCTCACATGATGCTTCAGATATGATTAGATGAGGCAGGGGTCACTCACATATCAATCCGTTCTCTGAAAGGACCCATAGACGACTCACATAATTGAGTGATGAAAACATGAAAGGGCACTGATGTTTGTTCTTACTTAGCCCGCATGAGCATTTTCTCCTCAATAATCTACCCCACATGCACCTCGTCCTGATCAATTATCATCCTAACCAATTCTACTTTTTGGGTTCTTGAGGATCGACTAATTATTTTTATGGCATGAGGTTGTTACTAATAAATCCAAACCAAGAATGAGCCACCACATTAATATCCTTATTTCCAAGTTTCACTGAGGCGAACCATATGGTAGTAATGTTAGAAATCAAGGGTGCCAGCCACCCTTTCAAATCATCAAATTTATGCTTCCTTTGAAACTTGTATTATATGCCCTTTTTCAATTCCATTCCTAAAATATCAATAATTGCTACCCAGCCACACTTCACCATTTATGCCCAGACTTCAACTTCTTCCAATAGTCTCTCATAATGCTCAAATGTTTTCTATAAAATTCATTAAAAGGAATAACAATCCTAGTCGATAAAAAACACAACAAAGAGTCGGGGTCAAACCCCATAGGGAATGGTATACGTGAAGAGAATTCTTATCATAAAATTTGGATTTTGAGATCGCTCGATTACAATAGCAAGAACAAGTGGGTGGATATTTCCACTAATTTAATATAAACATTTGGTTATCAATTATCACAATTAAACTAAAATATTGAAGAATTCCAGAATTAAAGAGAAATCTAGGGGTGCATGGATTGGAAACCGATGTCACATAAGGGTAATTGTGTTGCTCTATAGTGATGAACATTTATGAACATCCTTTGTCATCCTCATTGACACTAGTCAACATTCTATCTCAAAGAATAGATGCTTAGGATCTCCTTTCGGTCTCATCTAATTGTAAATCTAAACAACCCAATACCTTGATCTATTCTATCTTTTGGAAATAAGGAAAATAGAACAGACTCCTAACCTCTATTTTCGAGCAAGTTACATACATCAAACATAAATTGTTAGTATAACACTAATAACCCACTCCAATCAATCTCTTTTG
Source organism: Solanum tacnaense (assembly GCA_029582525.1). Lineage (NCBI taxonomy): Eukaryota > Viridiplantae > Streptophyta > Magnoliopsida > Solanales > Solanaceae > Solanum > Solanum tacnaense. The sequence goes on from JAJOOD010010893.1 coordinate 27,655, forward strand.
AGCATTGACCTGAGATTGAAATTAGAATTAACTTTGCAACCTTAAGCCATAAAATTACCCCATGCTAAATAGAGCAGATTCATATATGAACATCATTCAAATAGAGCATATCACAATATCCACTACATTAAATCAACATTCAATCCCATAATGCACCTCTAGATCTTGCGGTTTTAACCACCCATTATAAAAACTAATGAAATTATACCTTACATGAAGGCAGCACTAGGTAACACAAAATTAAGCCATTACAAGTAAACCCACCTTGGATTAAACTTTAATTTGTTAATTTAAAGCACAAAGTTGTAAAACCCCAAATGTGTAACAACTCGCAAAATGATAGCTTAAACTAGAGCCTAAACGTGGGGGTTAACATCAAGAGTTAAGGGCAAGGGCTATGGGTTTTGGGTGTAGGCCACGGTTTGGGAACCTAAGCTACCTAAAACATAGCCTAGATACTGCCTCTCTACAGCACGAGGGTCTTCACGACCCGTGGTGCTCACCACGAGCCGTAGTCCCACCCGTGGTGGGTAGGCAGTAAGCCCTAGAAAGGTTCCAAGCCAAGGCTCCCCTTCACGAGCCCCTTCACGACTCCTGGTCATGGCCACAGGCCGTGGGAAGGCTCGTGGGGTTACCTTAGCTTGAAGAGGGTTGTGCAAAGTTAAGGAGGCTACTTCTTCAAAGACCACGAGCACCACCATAAGATGTGCTGCCCTAGACGGTCCATCAAATTGGGCGTGAAGCTCACTTAGGATCAAGGCAAGCAAGACGCTTTGTTGAAACTTGAGAGGAAGAGTAGAGAAATGAAGAGGTCTAGGTCCGATGAACAAAGTCAACCAAGGTTCAAAAAGAGGTCCACCAAACAAGATTCCATAATGGTAAAAAATGATAGGGGGTCTAACCCTAAACCTCAAGGAGGGAATGGAGGTTGTTCTTCATTAGAGAATCCAAGATGTGCATAGTGTGGGAAGCAACATTTGGGTAAGTGTCTTGCCGACATGGATGGGTGCTTTGGGTGTGGAAAGAAGGGACATAAGATGAGAGATTGTCCAATACTCATGGAAAAAGGGAAAGAGACCAAAAAAGCTTCTCATGATGGCCCAGATCTAGATGTTCCAAAGTGGAACCGTTTCTATGCACTTCAAGCCAAAGAGGGCAAAGGAGCTAATCTGGATGAAGGTGCCGGTAAGTTATAGTTCATTTTCGTTGTGATGAGGTCGTTATTTTGTTTTTCATGTTAGCCTTAGTTGGTTTTTATCCTTAGTGGTGGATAGTGTGTTGAATAGTAAAGTTGTTGAGAGTTGTGAAATCCTTCTCTCTTTCCTTCTATTCTTATTCAAGCTTGAGACCAAGAGTTCCTAGTAGCTTGTTTCATGTTTTAGAGTCATGTGTGAATATGTGTTCCCATGGTCTTCTTATGTTATGCATGTTCTTAAGGAGTTTATGTTTGAATGAGAAAATGAGATTTCATGAATTATGTTCCTTATGTTGATGTGCATATATAATGAGTTGCCTAAATGCTTCATGATTTGACTTGTTGAGCATGCTTATATTGTGCTCTGAGAAGAGTTGAATAAATTGCCTTATGATGTGATTTTGAGATGGATGTTCCTCCAATGAAATGAGAAACGTGGAAGTTTGTTGCGTAATGAGTTTGTAGAAGTAGTTCCTACTTTCTTGAAATGCATTGAGCTTATTGATGTGGAATTGATGTTTCCTCCAATGATTGTGCATTTATATTGATATGTCATGCATAATGGGCTGCTAGTCTCGAGTCATTTTTCCTGAATGTGTTTAATGTTTCATTCGAGGATGAATATTTCTAAGGGGCGGGGGGGGGGGGGGGTATTGTAAAGACCCGCAAAATAATAGGTTAAACTAGAGCCTAAACGTGGGGGTTAACCTCAAGAGTAAGGGCAAGAGCTAAGGGTTTTGCGTGTAGGCCATGGTTTGGGAACCTAGGCTACCAAAAACTTAACCTAGCTACTGCCTCCCCAGACCACGAGGGTCTTCACGACCCGTGCTGGTCACCACGATCAGTAGGGCCACCCGTGGTGGCTAGGAAGTAAGCCCTAGAAAGGGGAGAAGCCAAGGCTCCCCTTCATGAGCCACTTCACGACTCGTGGTCATGGCCACGGGCTGTCGGAAGGCTCGTGGGGTTGCCTTAGCTTGAAAAGGGTTGTTCAAAGCTGAGGAGGCTACTGCCTCAAAGACAAAAGGCACCACCACGAGCCATGGTGCCCTAGACGGTCCATCAAAAGGGGCGTGAAGCTCACTTAGGCTCAAGGCAAGCAAGGCGCTTTGTCCAAGCTACTGCCTCCATGATCACGAGCATCACCACCACTCGTGGCCTTGACCATGGATCGTGGGCTCTTTCGTGGTCTTGCCTGTAACAACCCGAGAGCTCCCCTTAGTCGTTACCAGCGTATTCGACTTGTCGGTGGTCTTATACAAGCCCTTAGCATTCGTCATAGCATTTATCATTGAAAAATAGCGGAAAATTTAAAACATTTTCATAATATAACACAAGACATTAAAATGACCTCATTAAACCTTTAATAAAAAATCGGAATACTACGTCTCGAGGTAGCCATCTTAAAACACGACTACAACACAAGAGGGACACAGCCCTTACAATACAAAAGAAATTACTATCTAGTACATAGAACTTAAGTAAACTATTTAACATAAAGGTCCTTCAATATTTAAGGACACACCCGAACTTGGGAATAGTAAGCCAAGCTCATCACTTCTAGGAAAGACCCTTTAGCCACCACCACCTACACTTGGTGTAAAAATATGAAGAAGAATGGTGTTAGTACAAGAATGCACTAAGTATGATAACTATGCAAAACATGCTATAAAAAGGACATTTAGTTTGAAACTATGCATCATGCCTTTTTAGAGAAACTTCAAGAACATTTAGTACATTAGGCATAATATAAACCACATACATCATCATACAGATGGAACCCATTCATAATTGCACATAGAGCCACTTATAACAATTTAGGCACATTGAATGCATACTATACATTACCTTCCTCTTTATCTTAACTGCTTTCCTCAAGCAACCCTTAGGGAATACTTGTTGCAATGTATCACCTTAAGGTTACAAAAGGGTGAACTTACATATAGCCTTCATCAATCTAACCACATATATTCATAGAGTAATAAGCACACCATAAGACATAGTCTTCACATAGGAACCATCACCTAAGACAACCCCCAAGTCACACTAGTGCAATGTGCAAGTAGCATCCCATAATACTACTCACACCAAGTGTTCCTAAGAAGCCACCATAGACTAGGAACATCATATTCAACAAGTCATAACATCTTCATTTAACATTAGACATAAGACCAGCATACTTCATAACATCATATAAGGACTCATTCATTTACTACATCATTAGTCATAACCTATTTAGTTCATATTGTAGGTAAACCACCCTCACAACCCCTTCACAAGCTCACTTGTGCAATGTACAGATGGAGTCCCATACCCCCACATACACTAAGCAAACCCATTAAGAAGTCATAAGTGTAATTCACATGCATAACCATACTTCATGTCTTGACATACGTAAAGTCAACCTTAACATGCTTTCATATTAACATACATAGACCATAGTCTTCATTACATAAAGAGCCTAATCACAACCTCCCTTAGAGTCCACTTATGTAATGCCTAAGTAGGGTCCATAGTTCAACCTACACTAAGTAACTCTTCAAGAAATCATCATTACATTTAATAATCTTATCTTAGTTCATTTCTTAACTTTTGGGAGACATTGCCATAACCGACATAGACCATGTGAACTACATGGAATCCGGTGTTCTACTCCCACACAAAAAAGTAAGGGTACTACTTGTCAAAGTAGGACCTACATACATAATAGTTATATAGTGGATCCACTAAGTAACCTACGGGGGTACGTAGTTATGGAACAAGGAGATTGCTAATAGAAAACCTTGACTTACTAAGCGTTGAGGTTTCCATCCCATGAGACAACATCTATGTTGGGAACCCAGACTTGCTAAACATGAAGGTTTTCTTGTGGGAAGCTGGACTTGCTAAACTTTAAGCCCCCACTCTCATTTTTCATGTTCACTCGGTGCTAAGCTCCAACTCCCTTTTTAAACATCTTTAAGCCTTAATTTAACATTACTTCATAAAATAGGCTTTCGGGACTTAATCCCTCATATCATATAGCTCAAAGGTTTCTAAGATGAGAATGACCTTTCATCATAGAACCTACATTATGTGAGAATGACCTTTCACATAATCGTACTATATTCATAACATAGTCTAGTTTAGAGTACAATTGAGAAAACCTTTCAACAGACTCACTTTCACTAGATTATCATAAACCTTATTCATTCATTCATGTGTGTGTACATATGTGAGAAAGCCTTTCACATAAACACCTTCATACAACACATATTCATACCCTGCTAATCATACACCACTACAAGAAAAGGCTTTATTTATGACCAACATTTAGAGACAAGCTAATAATATCGTTTCCAAGAGTATGTATATTAGGATGACATTATAATATGGTCAATGGATTTAGAGATAGTGGGCCAAATTTAATACTAAATTATTTTTAAAAATCAAAACGTCTCTTTTAACAAAATCTTAGGAACCAAAACAAAAGACTGTTTATTGAAATAAAAATTAAAAAGTTACCCTAATTTCACATCTCTCTTCAGATCGCTCTTGCTTTTCCACCGCAGCTCAGCCCTAATCTCGGCGAAGGTAGTTTCCCATCACAGCTGTGCCCTAAACTTGAGACAGGTAAGTATCTTCTTGCTTGTGTCGTCGTAACTTTGCTCGAGATAGAATTTCAAGTATACCTATTTTTCGACCTAGTTACTCTTTTCTTCTATAAGTTGTATTGGTGAAATTGTTTGCTTCTTTTTATTCAAGTAACTTTTCTTCCATTAGCTCTGTCCTAAACTAATGGTCTTTTAAATTTGGTTAAAGGCATTCAAACATAGTGTAAGGATGAGTTTCAGGTTTCGTTTATATGATTTCTTGTTTTATGTTTATATCCATCGTAAAAAAAGATTGTGGGGCTTTGAAGCAAAAAAAATTACTTGTTTAATATTTTACTAGTGAAACTATAGTTTTGCTATAGAGATAAGTCCAACCAAGTAGGCGCCTAGATCTGTTAAAAATCAGTGTTTTTGCGTGTTAAGGGATAGTGGCTGCAGGTTTCCGTTATCAACAAACTTTTTTTGTCCTATCTATTTCTTAGTATATTATATTGTCTTAGTGTGCTGCTCAGTTTCATTGCCTTTTTCCATGCATATTTATTAAATATTAATATTTTTTTGGGGTTGAATCTTTTTTGTTTACGTGGTATTAGACTTAATTTATAGTTGTATGATGGGTTTGGCAATTTAGTGTTGAATCAATTGAATAGGTGTAGATACTAAATAGTCTTTGGATGATTCCGAAGTCCAAAGGGTCACATTTGGAACAAAATATATCAAGAGGGAAAATGACTTATCGAATTAACAAAACGGGACAAAGTGTGGGATTCTCGATGACAAACAAATTCTATTGACGACTTACCTATAAATCAATTTATTTATTTGTCGGGCAAATTGCTACGACATAAAACTTTTATTTCCTTCTTAGTCGTTCTATGCCAATATCCAACCTTTTTAAAATAATTTTATTCTAGTCGATGTACACAACAAGGTATTGTTTTTAGTCATTATGTGATTCTTCTATTTGTTAGTCATGTAAAGGCTCACGTATAACTTGAATCTATATGATCTTCAATTCATGTTCTACTTTAAAACAATACTCCTCGTACATTTTGTTGAAATGATACTAATCATAATAGATTGAGATCATTAAGCCTAGAAGTATCCTTAGGATACATAGCTGCGGTTATCCATTACAAAATATCTAAACAGTTATTGGTTTGATGTTATTAACTTTAAAGCAGAATACAGGTGGTTGTTTTGCTACTCTAAACCGGATGTCTCAAATTATATGTTTGATTATAGTGCTGCTTCTTTGCTCCTCTTGCCTAACCACTTTATAATTCCTTCTTGCAATTTATAATACAATGTTATTTCTATAGACATGCGTAATACTTTTGTTGTATCATTATTACATTTGAAATGAGTAACTGTCCAGTTAACTTCTTTATTCCAACATAGTGTTTGCCTCTGAATTTTCTTCCATCCAAGTAGACTATGGTCAAAATGCCTAAGGAACGCTCTAAAACGAGCATTATAAAGGTGACATGTAGCTCAACCGGTTCCATTAAACAACACTAGACTCTTGATCGGAATAAATTCTTTGCCGAGAAGATTTTATGAACTTTTCAAAGCTATTCTATTTCAATTTTGTTCCTTTTGTTCTTTGTTTTGTGTAGTTGAATTCTTTTAGTGGTTGATTCTCCTTTATATGAAATCACACCTCAATGAATGATGATTGTTTCATTATGCAAGTTGTGATGGTAAATTTTGTTCTGATCACTTTGTGGTTCATGTAATTTTGAAACATATTGTTTATGTTTCAGAACATGAAAATGATAGCATGTGCATGTGTAATATTGGAAGTACTGAGACTGATATGGATGGTTATATCTTGAATATTAACAATAAAATTGAGGAGTCTATATGCATTTGTGCATACAAGACTTCACGTATTGAGAATAGATGTACTTTTTTACAACACTATAATACTTTAGTTGTTCGATATGATTTGGTTGATCTTCATTTTGTGGAGATAGAGTTAACACATGGTTTTCTTCAAATACTAGTGAGTAATGTAACATGGTAGTACTATAACAACCATTGCACAACATAATTATTTTTTTGAAAATTAACCATTGTTGCAAAACTTCTTCTTCCTCTATTTTTTTTCTGCAGAGCTACACAATTTATTCATGCTGTATTTTCTATTAATTACACAGTTGCGCACAACTTTTTAAGGCTCAGATTTGACCACAGAAATTTTATCCATTTTAGTCAACCTTATGATTCATTCTAGTAGGAACTTTGTTTTTTTAAAACACTTTGATGGAATAGGATTTGTGAGTGTGAACTACTTTGTTTGATTGTCTTCCTTTGAGGGCTACTTTATTCTCAAGTTTTCATTGTTGAATGATCCACTAATAGTAGAATTGTCGCAATTTATTTGAGAGTTCCATATAACTCTTGAAAGATTCGCTCATAACATCCGTCCTATAATACTAAATGTTGGATGAGTATGCAATTGATGACTTAAAGCACGATCTCTATGTTGAATATTTTATCATTACATAGTTTTGACATCATGTTTAAAAAGGCAATCAGTTTATTAGTTACTTCAGCAATACCCCTATTTTTGAATAGGGGAGGACTTGATACAGAAAAAGATCTTGTAGCGGTCATATACAATCAGTCTTTGTATCATGATGAGGAACTTGAGCCACAACTATTTTTCTACTAACGAATTTCATTAATATTAGAATCTTGTCCTGCCTGATTATTGGAACATTGTTTATACACGCGCATATATAACTGCTCTATTTTTTTTTTTTATCCAATTGCACACTCTACAACAGTCTCCTCCACTTCAGGCATTGAAAAGGGAAGCTTTTCCACGTCGGGACAAGATCAAAAGAACTAATTACTTTCCCAACTTCATCTTGCTCAGTTTTTATTTTCTGTATAGCTGCACAACTTCTCTATTTTTTCTTTTCAATATTTAGTCCATTTTTTTCTATTTTCTGAACAATTCTGTTTAGTTATGTTTTTTTTAAAATAGACTTTAAATTCTTTGTTAATTTGCCTTATATTCTTGCAGCTCAATTGATGTTTTTGGATAACACTTGATGAAATTTAGACTCCTTTTTGAGGTGAGAAGTTTAATTAATTCTAGTGTAGTTTTTTTATAAGAAAATAGTTTTACTTACCCATCAAGAAAACCACTTTAAATGCAAGGTTGTTGCAAGCTTTGGTAAACTTCCCCAAGCATTGCAGGTAGACTTATTTGCATAATAGTTCATACATGACTAGAGGATAAAACATAAAGAGCTAATATATAGAAGCTTCAATCTTTACTTGGATGCCTCTCAAGGTTGCATTTTCTTAGATAATCTCTTCTGGTTATTAACTTGGAAAAAGACTTCTTGCGTAATGAATATGATCAACTGTCCTCAGTTCTTGCTTTAATTTGGAAATGGCTTCCTATTTCTCTTGCAGTTCGGAGATTTCAATCGGTTCTCAACCCAGAACAATATGAGCTCGAAGACTCCATAGGTATTTGCAACAACTGAATGACCTTTTGCATTTACCACAACTAGTGAATTTCCTTAGTCCATTATGTTACAACTCTTCTCAGTCCTTTCAATTTGAGTATTTTCCCCCATATAACAACAGAGTATTTGCAATAAAATAGTAGGTAATCAAGTGTTCATGGATTGTTTGACCACAACAAGACTGTCATATCTTCAATATCTGTCCACTTTGCAATCCTGTCTTTAGTTTGTAGTTTCTATATAGAGCCAAGAAAAAAATGAAGATCCATCTAGTAGCACCATCATTGTCACACAATCCTTCTCCAAGAACATTTAGGGTAAACACATGTAATCTACAGATACATCCTATGTTTAGATAAACTGTCCATTTGCACAATATAATAATCTTGTAGGCCTATCTGGTCCATATACTTTGCAGCCTTAAGGATCCTTTTCACAAGCCAAGATGCTTGTGTTGGTGTATATTATTGTACCAATCGTTATTTAATGTTGTATCAAAATTTTGTACGTGCAGATTTTGAAGATTGAAGTTACAAGTCAAGAAGCAAGTGTAGAAGATGCACAACTCATTACCGTTTTCACTATAAATGTTATGGAATACTGATATTATAGGATAGCTCAGATGTTAGCTAAGTTTTTTCTTTAGCAAATATTAGCTAAGGGTTTTTCTTTAGCAAATATCAAAACTAATATCTGAGATTATAATTGATTTATTGCAATTAATATTTCTCCATCTATCATCTTTTTCAACTGATATTTGCAGTAGTAATTCTATATTTTTGGATGATTTTTTTTTTTGTGAAATCAAGCTTTAGAACCCTTGGTGGTCAATTGGAGACAATAATTATTACTTGTCTCTAAAGGTCAGTCTAGGTTTAGAAATGTCGTTCCTCTCCGAAGGATAATCTAAGACTAGAAAAATTGCTTGTCTCTAAAAGATATCTAAGACCAGACTGTTCTCGTCGCTAAAGAGTACAAGGACCAGGTTGTTGCTAATCGCTAAAGAAGATTAACGACTAGAAAGTAAAGCTTTTACATAATATAAATTTCCTATTTGAGACCAGAAATGTCGTCTTAAAAAGCATTTAACGACCAACATTTTATCCCGTCCCAAAAGACATTTAACGACCAGCTAATGAAACTCGTCGCAATTAACCATTAGCGAAGTAGTCTTTTAGGACGGGTGGCGACCAACATTTTCCGGTCGCAATAGATCATTTTGGACCAAAATCAAACATTTAGGGACAAGATTTCCCTCCCTAGAGGCTATTTTTCTTGTAGTGCACTTTGCATGCATAATAAGATGTAAGGGTGCATATAAGAGTTCACATTTCAATAGACACAATAACACATCATATTTATAGGTATGCATGTAGAGTGTGTGTGTCCGCATATTGGTCCTCATAGTAACATATTAGCAACAACTTTGATATTGAGTGTTCTTCCCTTAAAGGGATCACAACACATTCACAATGTCCCCAATTCATGAGCAATTCACATATAAAGCCCTTAGGGATTCTAGACAACACACCCACACTTCATCATAGGAGACAAGGACACATTCAACATTGAATAGGTACTCCTAACATGTATATGATCACACATTCATATAGGGGTCATATAGGTAGGGGTCATTCCATAATAGTACTTAACATAATCAATCATGTAGA